>DWON01000540.1:0-31862 GCA_018251015.1 Phocides pigmalion okeechobee
CGTCCTATTCAATCATTTCTTCGTCTAAAAAAGGGGCAGTGTTTGTATTCTGAAAGCAGTATAAAGAAATAGTTACGGGAAGGGTGGCTCTGTCGGCGGGCGCCTCGCCTCCGCCGGTGCGCGCGTCCGTCTCCGCGTCGTCGTCCTCCGCCTCCGCTTCCGCCTCCGCGGCCGCCGGCGCCGTCGCACACACTTCGTGCGCACGCAACGCTTCCACTAAGAGGATCCGCGCCTAAAGTCGAAAAGTTATGCGGTACTTCTTGACGTTTATTCAACGTGAAAACTACTGGTTTTAGTTTAACATAACTTGAGATAACATAAATCCGTCTGCGATTCTACAAAATAATAACAATATTGTTTCGTCGCATTAGAGCTCAACACATCATAATAGATATTGTAATAATTGATGATATTCCATGAATAACCAATTCAATAACAAAATTAAATAATTTCAGCATTATATGCCGGAGACACTTGTATGTACACATACCTGTGTAATATGTAAAGCCAGCAATATCAAAGAGAGCGCGTGCTGTACGGCAACGGGCGGTTCCAAGCCGATCGCAGCAGCAGCGAACGACGGTCTCAGTATTTGTTCTTCCACTGTCTCTTCTTCGGCATATAAGCCTAACCATACAATAAATACAATATTTTAATAATAAACTATGTATTTTAAAAATAATTTAATATTTTTACTTTATTGAAGGTTTTTGTAGAATTAGGACATAATAAACATTGATTGGTATGATACGGATAATGTTGTAGTGCTTAAATTATGTAGTAGTCTATTTTAGTACCTTTATAATCGAAATAGCGCTCTTATTTACTAGTTAGAACAATGTGGCAAAACAGATAAATTTTTGGTGTTTCGTTTGGAAACTATGCAAGAGACTAACCGAGACTGTAGGCGCCGAGCGGGTCCTTCGGCATGGGGAAAGAGAGCGCGCGGTTGGTGTCGGGCGGCGCGGGCTGGTGCTGCGCGGCGGCGGCGGGCGGCAGCGCCCACGCGGCCGAGTGCGACGAGCCGGCCGCCACGCGGTGCACGCCCTTCACGCCCGACACCGTCTGCGGCCGCCGGTTCACGGACGTCGAGCCGTTGCCTTGCTGCCCGTGGTCGTTGTCGCCCCACGACCACACCTAGCGGCCGTACATTATTAGAGTTCGTTTTTTTTTATAAACTCAGAACTAAAGCAACTTTTCCGAACTAGCAGTGGGTTAGAAAAATATTGTAATTGACATTTAGTAAGTTCTTCATTTAATATAATAGAAAACAAAAACTTACTGCTAAAACACTCATAACTATTAAATGTATTTCTTGTGTAAATTTGAAATTTTGTATCAGATAGATACATAAACCGTTTATTTCGTGTTAACAACTAATATACAGAGTACTTAAAACTAACAAAAAAATACAATTACCAAATGAAAATAAAATACACTACAACAAAACATTATTATTATTCGGTTTTCTTAACTACCTATTAATAATAATATTTTTAGGGTTCCTGTTCTCTGTTTAACTGTTTCGCAAGTGTCATAGCTAATTCAACCCTTATAACACCCCCACAATGTATAAGGGGTATAAAGAAAACCATGTGCTCATCTGTCAAAGATAAATAACAGTTATAGTTTACTAGGAATATAAATTCCTAGTAAACTCTAATTTGTTTCTTGAACTGTACATATAATGTGTCAATTTTGATGTGTTGAAGTCCTGAATTTATTAGCTTATTTGTATCTTACAATGGTTGGTTTAAAACAACAAGACACATTCTGGATTGAAAAAATAGCCATTCAGCATAATAGAACAATTCTTTCGGACCTCTATTGTCAGTGGTACTGCCTGCAATATGTGTAGTGCTATGTAAAGTACCTCTCCGTCCTGCGTGACGGCGAGGCAGTGCAGCGCGCCGACGGCCACGTGCGTGACGCGGCAGCCGCGCAGCCCCTCCACGATGGACGGGCGGCGCACGTGCGAGTCGCAGCCGTGGCCCAGCCGGAAGTAGTCGCCCTTGCCCCATGTCCACACCTATGAGGACGCAGCTTTATATCAAGTACACTAGTACGCTACAGTACGCATATCTCTGATGACGAGGCGTAGTTGTGGTGGCGGAAGAACAGTCAGCACAGAAAATCTAACTAAGTTATAAAGAACAATGTATCAATAATACCAATAAAAAATTATACTTTAAAAATCTAAAACCACGCTTTTATAGTAAATCAAACTAAAAAGTAATAAATAATTCTTAATATAAGTATAAAATTATTTACGAGAATTGTTACTGTTGTAAAAGCGTAGAGTACTTTGTTCGAATTTTTTAAACGAATACTGCATTTTGCAATAGAATTAACAAAAAACATAATAATTGATATCACTATGAAGGCATTTACCACATTAATGCTTTATACTTAAGCAACGTTAAGTAAATCACTCACCTCTCCATCCTTAGTCAGAGCTAAGCTGAATTGTGCACCGCACTCAACTTGAATAACTTCGAGATGGTTCAATCTGTCTATGTTCATTGGAACCGAACAACCCTCTGATCCACCGCGTCCTAAGGAAAACGAAATCAAAAGCTGGAAGTTTATAATTTCTGGCATAGCAAAGCCAATGGCATGACTATCATATTCAGTAACCAAATGAAGGCAATTTAAATAAGTTTCAGTTTAATAACATTACAAATAGTTTTATGTTCAAAGTCTCAAAAAAGTATTAAATCACAATACTGTAGGTTATATGCGATATAAAGGACGTCATTACACGATTCATGCGGTACTCTTCTATTGATTCTGAGTATTTTAGTACGCAAAAATAAACTATTGACGATATTTTGATATCAAACAATACTGCTATAGTAACATAATAATAATATGCTTAATGCATATTTCGTTTTCCGAACCAGGTAGCACGATCTACCGAGATATGAAATAAATACAACACTTTCTTGTGACAAAATTATACACTCAATTTACAACAAATGACTAACATTCATAAAATAAGATAAGAAGCGTAACTTATTCAAATCATAATTATAGAATATAAGGTAAAATAAAACAGAAAATAAATTCATTACTTGACCACAATAAGCATCATGCTTAAGACATTTTTACATCAATGGATTTATCCAAAATCTTCATCTGTATTCTAATTAAATACATCAATCCATTCTGTATTTCAATAACAAGTAATACGTACTTGGTTTACAAGTACCGATCACTTATTACTAGCGTAATACACACTTATTTAAATTATATTTATAAAACTATTCGATTTCCAAAAATAAACGGCAAATAAAACATAAACACATTAAATAATTACCCAATTTACCGAAGTCACCATCGCCCCAGGAGAACACTTTCCCGCAGGCGGTCAGCGCCAGCGTCTGCGCGTCGCGCGACCCGCACGCCACCTGTACCACTTTGAAGCCCGCCAATCCTTCCACCTTAAACAAAATATTGTAGGGAATATTTGAAATGATGGTGACCTTTATATATTAGGGGAAAATTATTAATAAAAAGTATCAAATATATCAAAATCGTTATAAAAATGTTCAAGTGCATTTTATCCCTTATATCATAAGGGAACATATCATATTATAAAACGGTTTATGTTCGTAAAAATGTTCGTTTTTTTTGTGTCACACGACTATGTAATCCACCTAGCGAACAAAAGTACTACTAGAAATCGATCACAGATGCGTTGCTAATTTCGAAGACTTGAAAGATACAACGCCTTGAAAAGTAAATTTGCCTTACCATACTCTTTGAAGACGAACAGGAGAACGTCTGAGTTTTGTCACCTTTGTCGATTTAAATATAATCAAATAAAATACAATTTTATTACAAAACGTAACAAGTTCTTATGTTTCAGTCATAGCTTACCATTCTTGGTACCAGCTGTGTGGCGTCATCTCCGTGTCCAAGCCTTCCGTATTCTCCCAATCCCCAAGTGTACAGATGTCCTTTCGCAGTCACACAAGCACTGTGCGCGGAGCCACACGCTATGCCGACAACAATCTCGCTGGTGAGCGTTTCTATAAGACGTGGTATTTCTAGAGATAAACGGTTGCCATGCCCGAGTTTGCCGTCTTCGCCTTCGCCCCATGAATAAACCTGAATAATATATGGATATAATTAATTAATTAAGGATTAATTAATAAATTTTGAAGGCATCTCACAGTTGTGAAGAGACTCATAGCGACCATTAGGGCATAAAACTTGTCGCAGACAAGGTTTCAAAATCATGCCGTCATCAGTTATAAACATTTTTTTTTATATATGAGAAGAGTAGCTTCATAGCATGAAACCACGTAATATTAAGTAGTCGTAGAACGTAGACATCCACGTTCAACCACGACCGAAATCCTATCTGAGCTCGAACGCTGATACATTGCTACTCCCGAGGACTAAGATGGTCACATCGCTTCAAAGTATAGCCGGCAACCGCACATCTCCAACCGAAACACAAGTAATGCTTGACGGCGGATTATGAGGGCGGCGGTGGTACCTCCCCGGTGAAAGTATAGTTCTCCCACCTTTAAAACATATAAAGTATAACTAGTGATAGCATAGTAGACTAGTGACCTTGCCGTCGGCGGTGAGCGCGAGCGCGTGCTTGCCGCCCGAGTGCACGGCGACGCGGCGCACCAGCACGTGCGCCAGGTAGGGGTTGGCGCGCGGCGTCGACACGTTGTTGCAGTTGCCCAGCCCCAGCCGCCCGTTCGTGCCCTCGCCGCATGCATACAACTGTACACCAAATTAACACGGTTACCGAGTTTTATTATAAACCGCTTTGGAAAATAATAGCGTGTTAACCATGCATTTATATACCCATAAGTAAACTAGCTATTGTAATTTATTGATAAAACACCTCATAACACGTAATAAACTATGCCGAGATAATAATACTTAGAAAACCCAAACTATGTCCTTTTTAAAAAATGAATAATGAGACTATTTATTGATTCTTGCAAAAATTTAATCCATCATAGTGACTTTTTTTTACTACTATTAGTATTAGTTATACACTATTAGTTCATTTTAAATGTTCTACAATTTTTTATGGGATGTGTATGAAAACTGTTTATATTTATGTAATTTAACGATATCTAACATGATTTAATTATAGATAAGGTCTTACCTTTCCATCGTGTGACACAACGAAAAGTGTTTTGGAGCCACCAGCTATATGTATCGGTCGTAGAGCGCTTAAAACGGGAGAGTACACGGGCACTTTTACTTTGGAGCCTTTTACACCGCCGAGCTGATCTTTGTCATTAAGGCCCCAAACATACACCTAAAATGTAATCACAATATTACTAATCGTAAATCCACTATTGTCGCGCTGCTGAAAAAAGATCTCTTCTCTACATGAGAAGGGTTAAGCAATAGTGGTACCACGCTAGTCAAGTATTAATTCACATTAGACTAGCCTGGTATAAAGTTTTCAAAAGACTTAGTAAGACTTCAGACATCTTTGAAAACTTTATGAATAACTCTCAAGCGTGCGGTAATTTTTTCGATGTTTTCTTTTTGTCAATAATGAAAGGCATGCTATTTAAAACATATTCTTCATTGATTGTTACAATTTATGTTAACAATTGAAAAAATCACCATCATGCAGTCCTTTTACAACAGTGTTGCTAAATTGTCTTATGTTATAGTTATCGTTTTAATTTATGTATTACTCATGATCACTTACTTTAGGACAATCATCAGGTAACGTTGGGGGATTATTATCAACAGACACAGCTGCCGGCGCGGGTGCTTCTTTTTCCAACCAATCTTCTGCTACGAAATTCATGCTCTAAAACGCAAGTATACTTGATTAGGACATAAGAGAAAATTTAGGGGTAATGGTATTATTATATATGTCGTAGATAAGGATCCGAGAATCCAAGTCAATAAAAAAAAGAAAGTGAATAAAACTCAAGTGAAATAAACTCGGGACGTGATAATCATATAACTTACAGATAAGGCGTCTCCGTATAGAGGGTTAGGTCTAAACCCATTTATGTACAGCCCATGCACTCTGCAATCGGCGTTCGTTTTGGAATTTTGTTTGATAAGGATTTCTACATAAGGATAATGCTGAAAACAAAAGTTTTGTGATATGATAAATATATTTGTAAACCAAAAAAATTAACATGTATCTGGAGGGTTAACAATACGCCTGCATTTTTGGTATATAACATAAGTGCGTATTAACAGTAAAATAGCAATAGTTAAATTTTAACGTATTAAGTTAAAACGTGTTATGTTGGACTTGTACTTAACAAGGAGCCCAAATATTAGAAACAAGAATATTATAAAATCAAGTACAGTATATCTTATAATGTATATGTTGATGTTTAAATCCACATGCAAAAACTACACAGTGTCAACGGTTATGAAAATTCGTTATCAATATCTTTAGTCATTCGACAATCGACAGCTGGCAACTCACTTGCTTGCAGTCAGCGAGCAGCTGTATCTGCGCGAGATGCAAGGGCGGGCGCTCCTTGTTGGAGGCGGGCGGCGGCGTGCAGGGGACCATGTTGAGCTGCGTCATAGCTTGGTCGTCGAAGGCGTGTCCGGCGCGCACGCACAGCGCCGCGGCCGCGTGAGCGCCGCCCGCCACGCCCAGCCCCAGCCGCCGGATGCGCACGCCGCGACGCACTTCGATGCGAATCCAGTGCTGGCACATATGAATAAATCGTCACGTGCGTCAATGTATGCGTCAATCAATCATGCGTATTTCCTCCCATTACGATACTTTTAGGTACGAAGAAGTGATAGGCAAATTTGGAAAGTAAATTTTCATATCTCAATATTCCAATATTCTTGAGGTTTCCGAGAATCGTACTCAAGGATTTCAATTTTTTTAATAACTTATGAATTAACGATCAAAAATTGGTGTTGTAAAATAATTCATTATAGAAATAAAATATTAAAATTGTTCTGCTATAAATAGTTATATTATCAAAATTATGTAAGAATTCCTCATAAATAAAAACAAATAAAAAGCAAAAAAATATAAAATATACATGGCATTTCATCGATTTCATTTAAACGTAAGAATGCACTCAGGTTTTTTCTAATTAAACAATTTACTTGTTTCTGATACAAATATTTCAAACGTGAATTAATGTAACGTGGTGTGTCTGTACCTGTCCGGTGCCGCTACCGCTCTGCCAGTAGGTGTGCGGCAGGCCGTCGAGCAGGCGGCGCGCGCCGCAGCCGGGCCGGCACGACGACACGCGCACGGTGCGCACCACGCCGCGCCACCCCACCGCCACGCCGCCCGTACTCTCGCCCCACTCCGCTAATATTATACCTTACATTATTGTATGTGCTAAGTGGAGCAAATAATTATTTGTATTTTGAGAGATGGTCGAAGAAGTGTTGAACCAAAGGTTTAACATCGCCGCTTTCATTATCCGCAAGGAAGCAATTTTGTGTTTCTGTAGGCTATACTGAAAAGCAAAGCGACATCTACGGACGACTTACGATAGGACATCAGTTTGTTTAAGGTTATATATATACAGAAGTCTATGCGCTGTTTGGAGTTTCTTTTGCCATCCGTTAACGTTTATCAAAATAAAGTATATAATGTATACTCACATTGATCTGTTACTAGTTCCATTTCAGTGACTTGACCCGTCCACGACGGTTGTTGTTGGAAATCAACCGTCATATCGCGACCGTTGCTTGCTATTGCTAAAAATATACAAGTTCAGAATGTAAATGGAGTTTTAATGTCTTTTGAATCATTACTATGTTGCTCAATTGGTCTCAATTCCGTATACTAAAATAATATTATTTTCAGTTTATTTCGTTATTTGATGTTTCAGGTAAAGGTGATTCTCAAAAATTTTTAGAGCCGTATTCTACTTTCCTCTTATAACAAAATTAATATCAATATCAAGATCAATAGACATAATAAGTGATTTTAAACCACTATATAATAAAAAAGATATAGTGTCACTTCACACGTTATAAAATACACTTTCTATATGTAATTACTGTGTAAGTGAGCAATTTTTGTCGCGCGGCTTAGATGGACGAGGTTGAGTTGGGTGCGCCCAAATAGACGCAACATCATTGTACATGTCATAAAATGCATATTACATGTGATACTAAAAATATAATAGGAAACCTCGGACGATGCCAATGCTGGTGTGGTCGATGCAGCCCCACTTGTAGCGCGGCTGCGTGACGACGGCGCGCACGCGCACGCGGTCGCCCACCATGAAGGGGGGCGTACCCGACACCACCTCCGCGTTCATCGCGCGTATGCTCGCCACGCGGCCCAGCCCGCGCCACTCAACCTGTGAAAACCATGAGAGTGCTGTACTAGTTGCAATAATTAAATTATTGACTGTATCCTCAGATATTATATGGCATAAATCCAGACACGCTATAAGAAGACGATGAACGTTATGGTGATCAGATGATAGAAATGTATATAATGCCTTGATGAAAAATACGATTTTTGTCATATTAAGTCAGGAAGCGAGAATTACGCCTGATAACTCTTTAATTTTTGAGTATGTGTCGATTACCTTGTCAAGGTAGGTCTTGACTATGTAAGCCTATCTCCTTATGTTGCTTAGACATGATTAAATGTTATGATATTGACCTTTCAACATGCCTTTTGTAAACAACAAGATATAAAATTTTGACTTACATGTAGAAAAACGTTCTGCTTGATATCCCGTTCTATTTTCTGAACTTGTCCAACATCGCCCAAAGCAATCTGTAAATAGTAACCAGGAATTAACGCATGTTTTAAGTTTGAGTAATGCTACTACTAGTAGGTTTACTAGTAATGCTATATAACTCTATGCATCGATACTTACCCCCTCAAATGCTTTACTGCACCGCACCGTCATTCCTGTTGTAATGATATCAGATAAGTATTGTGCGTACTCGTCCTCAGAGGCGAAGCAACTCCGCCAACGGTACGGCGTTTGCGCTTTCTTCTCAAGTTTATGATTAAAAGGTTTCACTTCATAATTCATTTTGTCGTCCATACCTTGGAATGGTAGTTCTAACAAATATCCCACTAGCGTCTCTACCGTGGGCACGTTATTTCCTGGAAATTAATAAATCCATGTTAATATGAAACAATATATTTTTGCAGACGTATACGAAAATTTAATAAAAACACGCGATGATGCACACACATACCTAATTTGTTAATAGCTGCAAAAACCGCAGATTTTGAAAACCCCATCTCCATAACCTTCTGTATATGCGGCGAATTAATCAGTGTGTTTAAGTCTTTACGAGCTAAAAAGTGAAAAAGGATTTTAAAGTAAACCGTCTATTCTATAAAATATAAATCGTAAAACGTAATAGTAGTACACAAAAATAACGAAACTTACAGAAAGTCGAATTACTTGTTGAAGGTCCCATAGAAGATAGCATTATGGAACTTCTGTTAATAATAGGCATATCTACTGGGGATTCCACATCTTTTTCATCTCCTGTAACGACGCAGATATTATTACTTAGATTACTAACTGAACATTTTAAAGTTAAGGTTCAGTATTACAGGAATTACTAGACCAGGAACAATCTTTCATGTACATTTTCTGAAACGATTTGTTTGTTACTTTTACCTTGAACATGGGCTGCCAGCTTTTGCATGAGTGTAATAGCGGTGCACACTAGTTCCTTAGGTGAATGTGCAGCGGCCAGCGGGCTGGGCCGCGTGGCCAGAGCCAGCAGTCTTCTAAGGAGAGTGCCTTCTGTACCCAACGATGACGTACTTCTCTCGTGAGTGCCTAAAATCGACAAGAGATGCATATATTTTGAAAAAAATTAAATTGTTTTTTTTTATTTTGTAACTGCAATTATCATTATATAGAGCATTATTGCCAATTTCGTGGGCTTAATTTTTAAATACACAGAATTTCTTACTGTTTCGAATCAAAATATAGCCTGTTTTTATCTAGGATTTTTTTCTATTAAGCTTTGTTCAAATGCATTTAAACAAGTATTAAATAAAGTAAATATATGGTTTATGGTTGGTTATATGGTTTATGAATTAACACAACTTATTACATTTTATGCTTCTATGTCATGTAGAGAAAGTATATATAAGGAATAAATATATTATTCGCTGTTACCTATATTATCTGGTGGCTGCATTAAAACTTTTCGTAGTCGTGTACGAGTATTCAGGAGGCCTCGTACAGCAGTCAAAGTGAGCAATTCAATTTGTTGCCGTCTAAGGCCGATGACATCAATCTCAACTGAAAACAACATTATAAGATACAATTCATTTCATACGCTTTGTGAAGATTTAAAAGAGCGTGTATATAATTAACTTAATTATGGACAAGCTCCTTTAAAACCAACTTCAATGGTATCAATCGACATCAATAATTCATAATGTCTTATATGATTCGTCTGAAGAATGTTCTCAAGATATAATCATAGCGAACAATTTCAGGTACTTTTAATATGCAAATAACTTTGAAAAATCCGGAACGCGTGAAAGGTATTCAATCTCCATATCTTCCATACTGAAAGTCGGGGTCCTTACCACTAGACTAGTACTGCATCGGCATATTGGCATAGTCTCCACCGTTATAAATGTATGGGTATTTATCGTACCCGGCAGCGGCTGGTTCTGCGGCGCGGGCGCAGCGGCGGCGGCGTGCGGGCCAGCGCCCAGCAGCGCGGCAGCCACGCGCAGCGCGCTCTCGCCGCCGCCCAGCGCCTGCGGCAGCCGCTCGCACTCCGCGCTCGTCACCTCGCTCACTTGAGTCTAAACGACCAAATGAAATCGATGATGCCTTATCAAATATTTCTTCAATTTTATTTATTATACAAATAAATATAGCAGCAGTACTTTAACTGAACTTCTAGAGCAAAATAGTAGCAAATCTTAAGTACTAACCATTGACATTGAGTAAACTAACACTGTCAGAATATTAATTTCATATCATTGTCAAATGCAAAAAAAACAAATCAGAAAATACAGAGTTAGCTAAAACAACAATGATACTAAAATTTTAATTTTAATATACTATCATCGTAACAACTAACTTAATATTTATAATTAGAACACTATATCTGCACTTAACCAGTATATTGCACTGTAGTATTCCTACAAGCCAAATTCCTATTGATGGGATAGTAATGGTTTGATCATAATAACGAAGCAAATACTAACCTTAGTGCAAGTGTTATCCTCATGGACAACGGTCACTTTGGCGCTGGCTGACAAATGTGTGATGACTCCGACGCGAGGAGAACTTCCCGCGGTCACTAGCTGCCCGAGTCGCAAGCGGGGCTCCATACCGCCAATGACACCCAGAGCTCCAGCTAAGAAATATAGTTAAGATATTATTTGATGTTGATTTAATATAACCATGTTATGTGTACATAAAAACATATTTATTATACATAACCCTATAATTATAGTCCTTTACATGCAGTAACAACGGTTACATGGTACATCAGCTCTATTATATTTCGGAAATTATAATACTGTACCTAAAGAATGATTCCGCAAACATTATTAATGCGTTTTCGAAGCAACTAGTAATGATTTATTACGTACCGATAAGACACGAGTTGATGGACGGCGGCTGGGGTCTCATGGTCTGTGTCATTTCTTGACTGGTATGTGACCAATGCCAGTCGTTTGTGATCTGAGTAACACCAAAGTACACAAACTTAATAATTATTACAAATAAATAAAAATAAAAATGTGCCTGCAATACTGCCAGCTTTCATGAAGACATAGACATAAATATGTTGTACATTAAATAATGGACAAAGAGCTATTTATAAAAAGACAATTACAATCAGTTGCTCAGTTAAACAAAAAAATATATATAAAGCCACCCATTGCCAAACTTAGTTGCTTACTATAAAAAGCTTTTTGAAGTTTGTCTATGGGAACACCACAGCCAGACACAGGACACAGAGCAGCAATGTAGTACTGCCGTGCGTGCTGTGTTTGAACGGCATAAGGCAGATTCTCTTTTTCTAGACATAACATATCAGTACTCAGAAGCAGCAACGCTTCTGTGGTCAACAGAATAAGACTTATGATCAGGTAGAAGATACAGTACAGGGCATGATACCATCTGCGCGGCCATATGCATTTTGTCGAGCAGGAGCGAAGAGACGGGCGCGTGCCACAGCGGCGCGGCGTGCAGCGCGCGCACCAGCTGCACCAGCGCGCCCACCGTGGCGCCCGTGTAGCTCGCCGTCGCCGGCGCGCGCCATCTGTTGTCTGGGACCGACATCTATGCTTAACTCACGCCTATTATTTCTTCAAAATCAAAATAATTTTTATTTAAATTTTACTATTAGCTTATTTAACGTTATTCAACTACCACTGATTCGAAAAGAGCATCCTTTCGAAAAATAGGTGGGAAAGTAAATGCCTAAATGTATATATTTTCTATATAAACATTGTAAACCAAGTAACTTAAAGTAATGGTGCAAATGTACCAAAGGCGAATTCAGACCTGACATTTTAACATTTATTATCATTCATGAAATTTAAACCTATTTCAATAGATAAAATAAACTCTTAATGACCCGTGCAAAACCATTAAATATTTTGGAATATACGACATATTTTCACAGCCATTAACTATAAAACATAAACCAAATCGTTTGAAATTTGTCTGTATGTCTGGTGTCATATCATACGAAAGCAACTCGACAGATTTAAATACATCTTATTTTATTTTGTATTGTACAAATTATAATACTGATGTAAGATAACTTTCTGCTTGTTAATAGGAATAACTTACCAAATTCTTCCTCTCCATTGTTTGTCATATTGAGCAGTAATGAATATCCAGGATGATGGAATGGAAGCGACTGAGCATATGGCCTTAACGCCGGATCCCCTGGATGTGTCTCGAGGCCCAGACGGCCCGCTAATGCGAGTAGCTGTGCGCACACCGTCCTTCGCCACTCTGGTGGACCTGTATGTTCGTACAAAATGCGACGGAGAAGCCATAGTGCTTGTATCTGTAACAATAATTAACAGAAGGAACACAATTTAGAATTTTCGAGTGAAAATTACCGACATATTCACTTACAATATTTAATTAATATAAAAACTATTATTACTAGCTTACTTGTTGATAAACTAAATCTTGAGTAACTGGTTTATCAGTGCAGGATATTATACTGTAGCAAAGCTCAAACCACGCGTCAGTACATAGCGATCGCCGCATTTCTGGACTATATGCGCCAGCTGGAACAAGACATTTCAAACTTTTTTGTAAACATAAATAATATTTTATCTTAAGTATATAAGTATTACATTAAAAAATTATTATTGTATTTAAAATTATTGTATTTAGGTAAGTGTTACATAAATATTTTTTTTTTTTTTACGAGACCAACTTGTGATTCAGTTCTATTGTCATATTTGGTTATAGCACAATATTTCAATTAATTGATAATGATCTCTTTATATTCCTTTGCATTTTCATATGCACATATTTAGTTCTTTTGTTATATAGCTATAGTGAGGCTAAGTAATGTAACCTCGGATGACGACGAGTGCGGTGTGCAACTGTGGGCCGTACGCGATGGGCGGCACACAATTGGTGGTGTGCGCCAGCGTGAGCAGGCGGCGCTGCAGCGCGCACACGTTGCGGCGCGCCAGCCGCGCCGCGCCGCCCGCGCCCGCGCACAGCGCGCGCACCGCCGTCGTGCACGCCGCACGTACCTCGTTCACCGGCCACCATTCCACGCTCACGTCGCTCGCTGATGACCAAGAGTACAGAAATACTTTAACTTGCCTCTATCGCTACTTCAGAACAATGGCGAAAATTACTATTTTCTGTTTTAGAGATTATTATAAACATAGAAAATATAATCTCGGAATACTTTACTTAGTAAACATAAAGTTCTTTTCATTTTTTTTTCAAATTTCAAGGTTGCTTTTTAGTTTTTTATTATAAGGCTATGTTGTGTATACTTTTGTATTCAGATTCAGATATTTAGTAGGTCTGAGTTGCAACATATTAGGTTAAATTGACTAAAAATACACGAATGACTTGTCTTAACAATTTTAAGTTATATGTCTGTTTAATTTTACATAAGAACAATAAATACTTACCGATTCCATTGAGTGTTTCGTCTACGGACGCCGGAGGTGAAGGCGAACGCGCCAGCTTGAGGTCGTACTTGCCCTCCTTGCCCATTCGGTACGAATTGGTGCCGCCCGCGTCCCAACACACCCGCACCCAGCCGTCCTCGCCCAACTCACCGATCACGCGCCCTTCTGCGCCAGGCGCTCCATCCTACAAAGATATATATTGTGTCAATTTATTTCACTATAATAAGTTAAATCTGAATAGTAACGTCATTATTTATATATGTTATTAGCAAAAAGTAAAATAAATAAATATAATAAATAATAAAATATAATAAATTGTGTTTTTTGTTGAAATGTTGACATAATTCTAAGTTTAATTCATAGATACTTTAATTATACTATTGTCTCATAGACAATATTTATGTAAAATTTTATGCTTTATGCTTACTTGATCACCCCACTTCCAATCTTTGCCTCTGACCACACGAGTGCCTATTTTCATCAGAGCCGCGAGTTCGGGACCAGATAGGGAAGCTCCTCTAACGCGAGCGCCAATTCTTTCATCTTCGTAAATGATAAGACATTCTGTTAAAAACAAAATAATATCAAATTAATATTTACGTGGAAGACCTACACATAAAGTTTAAACGATTCATGCAACTTTTCGTAAAAATAACAGCAGAATCAGTCAAATTTCATATTTAGTTATTATACATAAATATATTAATGTAGCGATGGACAAAATATTAGAATTGTAATACTTTTTATAGCACGTAAATACCATAGACGATATGATACTAACGCCTTGGTTTGATTCCGGTACAGATAACTGATGAATGCTGCGAGGTATCGCCGCCTATTTGCTTCAGCAACGTTAAGCAGGAACTGAGTGCGCCACCGTTGATAAGTTGATCTATTTCTGGGCCGCCGCACCCTTCTACCAGCAAGGACAGAAGTGCTATTATGAACCTAAAATATCACAAGTATTTTTTATAACAACGGATCTGAAAATCATATACGGATATTACGTAGTGTATTACGTACTTACAATGCAGGCGACAAGTAGACTATTATTATTATCATTAAAAGTAATAATTTGAAACGCTAAATCTTCATAAGTAGTACTTTGAAATACTGGATATGTTTTTCAGAGTTGTTGAGTTTTTTTTACAAACGATAACATCCAAACCTCTGTCATTACAAGTTTTATTTTTGTTGAATTGATTTATTTTTTAGTTTTTGTTAGTTAGTTTGATTTATTTAGAAAAATTATCTGGTAATTGATGATAAGCCTAAAGTTTATAAAGTTTAAATTTAATGTAATAAGCAAGCTCACCTTGCCCTGGACGGTTTATTCAACAACGCGTGTGCGCCATAATTAGCACTCATCTTCAGCGGCAATGGAAACGTATGTTCGCCTTCTAGAACTTTCGCCTTTAACTCTAAAAGAACAAAGTCTAATAACATCGATCTTTCTAATAACACCATATACTTGGTATACGGTATTACAGATTCGATTCCTTCTAAGGGTTTCGTCAGGGGTATGGTGGGTTTTAGAGGGACCTGGGGCACTGAATCAGCTACTGAGGCTCCTAATACACCTACAAGAGCAGCATACTTAATGCTTTCTGACATAGTTTGTGAAGCATGAAGAATGTTATTTATAATAGAGTAACCATTCCTTCTTATTTCTGCTCTTTGCATCTGAAAATACGAATACATTTAGTTAGTAAGATGAACTATGCAATATGGTATATGCGATACAGGATTGTTAGCACAGTTAAGGTAGGAATGTTAGCAAAAATTGTACAAATTACTGATAAAAAGCTTTAATGACTATACCTGGCAATATAAAGCCCTTCTTAGAGTATCAATATCACATGATTCATCAGTCATAACAAAGTCAATTATAGCCGTAGTCAACTTTTGTTGTTCTGGTGTTATCTCCTCTAACATCCAGTACAGATCTATAAACATAAGATACAAGTAAGAAAATTATATCTTATAACATTATAGCAAATGGTATTATTATTGGGTAGCTATTATTTTATAAGGTAAAACAACACATCAAATACTAAATAAACATTTAAAGTAGGGAGATGGTTACTGTAATATACTCGTGGAAATAATAACTGACTATTATTTTTGTATTTAATTATGTTGTTGTTCTCTCTAACTTACCTTTTTCTTCACACGCTAGTTTTGATACCCAAGCATTTACGAATTTATTTCTCTCCGAATTGTCGTCATCTTTCTCTTCGTCCGCCATAATGAGTTCCGTTTTTAAATCTTCAGCTAATAACAACACTTGTTTCTCACTTTCTATAGACTCTTTCAAAATAGAATTATCAGTATTATCATTCATAGAGCTTATAGATATTTCGTTTGTTGGTGTCTTGTCGTCATAGTCTCTGTCAAGGAATTCCTCCTTTTCTGACGGCTTATACTCCCCACGGCTATCATTTCGCATGTCGTCAAAATTAGAAGCGTTTTTAATATCTTTCTCGTAGGGTTTCTCTCGTGTCAAGAGTTTAATTTTAGTTTGTTGATTAACTGCGTCTTTTGTGTACGAAATGCTCTTTTCCAGTACTCTTTGAATGTCAATTTGATTAGTCGGCGTCTCGTCGTTCAACTTAGTGGAAATTGTAGATGAATGACCGATGACCGATTTAATCAATAAAGCGTCTCCTTGCAATAAAGTGCCTGTGGTTTTAAGCATGCTTTTGCTTAGACTATTTTGTCTATTTCTCAATTCCTTAGTTGTTTCGAAACTATAAAGTTAATAGAATAATGGGTAAGGTTACAATTTTTTTATACAACAGCATTTTTTTACGCATAGTATATGTTATATAGTATGAAATATAAGCTTTAAATAGCCATAAGTACTATATAGTTATTTAACTTAGTTAAATATAACTAAAGTGAATTCCGACTTTCGTTTGCAATAATTCCAGCGCCATATCTATTTCTCGCTTAAAGCAGTGGACAGGTCAGAAGTTCCACATTTAAGACAACTCTGCAAGTCTACTTATACATATCTGAAGGAAGTAGAATTGTGGTTGGAGTGGCGAAGATATTAGTCATACTTACATCTGTTAATACTACTCACCATTTTTGAAATGACGGCGATTTAGCCATCTGCATGACTTTTCTGAACAATTTCTGCGTGTTGCTGAGCCGGCGGTGCGGCGGCCGCGCGCGCAGCGCCGCCACGGCCGGCGACATCGCCGCGCGCACCTCGTGCAATAGGAACCTCGCTCTCTCTAGGGGAGCGGCGCATACCTGAAGAACGAGTAATATCTTGAATGTTCCGTAAAACCTAAACTTTAAATAGAAGAAATAATTACAGTGAAGATCAACGCATCTATACTATATGTAGTAATAAAGTTGCAATCATTTAACACAGAATTACAAGCGATCCACCAACTCAAGAAAATTGAAAATAATATATCATATATATATGTGGTTCGACGTTACTAGTAATTTGTCACAAGCGTCAATATATTAGAATCGTATTTTAGCACTTTGTCTCTGTCGTTGTAGTAATAGTCTCAACTTATCAGAATCTACGCGGATATATAGAATGTAGTGAATGTGTAACAACTATTAATTAGTATTATATACATGTTATCACTAGTTAGATTGAACAGTACAATATTATATAATCGTTCAGGACCAGTAAGAGAATCGTGCCTACTGGATCTTATTTTCTGAGTAAGTAAAGTGAGAATGCAACTTACCTCCTTGTATCCGCGAGACTGTTGCTGTCGCGTCCTAATTAAGGTCCATTTGCTTTGTTGTACACATTTTACTACTTCCGACATTGCAGGCGACAGTTTAACTTCACCCTTCTCCATTTCTATATGAAACAACGAAACTAATGTAATTAAGCATAAATGTAATGTGGTATTCGCCATATCGGTATATTTCATAGAATTTTCCAAAGGCTAGTTTTAGATTATCGTCAGATAGACATCTATATGTAGTATTAAGAAGTAGATAAGGCGTACATGCAAAGTACAGCCGCGTATATGCAATGAGGTGGAGAAGTGCGGCATGGTGAGACTACTACGCGAATGATGGGTACACGCGGCAATAGAAAATCGTATTTAGAGTGTGTACGCGCCCAATCGAGTTCTAACTGAAGACTAATTTAAATAATTCTTGTAATTTGTTTATTTGACAAGAACGAAAATAACAGTTGGAAATCTCTGTTTAGAGGTGTGGAAGTAAAAAAATACTTATATTTAAAGAAAAATTAACAATATAAATTTATGACTAAAGTAAATAATATGTGTTTAGACGTTTAGGACGCATTTATTTATATGTATTAAATAAAAACAACAATATTGATTCATGGGAAAAATAAGTTAACTACGTATGTTACAATTGCAATTTAACTTACCTGTGGTAGCAGTAGCTAAGGCATGTTCTTTCAACCCAGTATGATACAAAAGAACAGCCAGCAGGGCCCTTCTTAGTTCTTCGAGAGGATGTTCGGGAGGAAAGTGCGGCGCACAACCTTCGCGCCGTTCGCACGCCCACCAAAGATGCAGTGCAAGTGGATCCTATGAAGTCAGGAAATTTTTAAAACGTAAGAATTCAAAATATTTTTATTTATTTTTATTATATTAAAGTAGCAAATGAGCGTGTATTCTACGCGCGACCTACATTCGTTATTTATAATACATATTCAATACTAAAATAGAATCTAATGTGATTCCATCAAATAATATCATGACAAATAAAGACACATCCAGCAATCCATGTAAAAACAGGCGCTGGTTATTGTCTTGATCTTATTTAAAGCAGAAAGGCTTTTTAACCTGGCCGATGGATAATACCGATGTATTAGATGGTAAGTGATAATGATTCCCCATGGACCGCAGTAACAAACAGCAGATAAGATAGGAGTATCATCTGGAATCGATCACAGATGCGTCAACGCTTTTGGAGACTAAGGTGGTCGGATTCATAATTATGTATCATCACGTTTTTCACAATTACGTAAGATTTTTTCGCGCTAGACATAGATGTGGCATTTCTATTTTCCTGGTTGATCCATCTAGTTTCTCTCCCTTGTATTTTATATCTCATTTAGACACATTTATATAGAAAAATCATTCTATATTTTATTGTCGTATAAGCCATGTAAAATTCTGAAACAGACGTCATTAGGGCACTTGATCTTAGGTTTGCTAAGTATTTCAATAGGGATGAATCTAAGTATTGATAATTGGAATCAGCGTTTACCGTTATTAAAACGTACAAAAAACACTTACATGTAATTTAGGCTCAGCCAGTGCAAACAGTAGGGCATCTGCTTTCGCCGCTGACACGGTGACGTTCACCCGCAAGCTGGGTTGGCGGCTCCCGGCGAGCGGCGGCACGCTCAGCGCGGTGGCGGCGGCCGGCTCGGCGGACGCGGGCGCTTCGCTCGCCGGACTGTTGCCGCCCGTCGAAGATCCGCTCCGAGCTTCTGCCTTTTCCTCTTCGAATGGATTCACTAGTTGATTGGTCTGAGACACAAGAATGCGCCACAGTTGTTTTAATGACTTCTCTCAGGTATTAATTTTGAAGTAAATTTGTGTCTGTTAAACTTACTTAATACTTCAAGTTATTTATTGACGAAATATATCTTCGTTGTTTCTTATATTTCTAACGTGGATTTAAAATGTCAAATGTTTTGAAATGTTTTGATAAAAAAGCAATAATGAATGAAAGAATCTTAATTTGTGGCAGTTATCAGATAATGTATTATTTTAGGTATTATATATTCGATTATACAGTATTCAGCGAAATGACTGAAAATAAGATGTTACCTGTAGTCCACCTCTTAGGAAAACGGCCGCGGCGTAGGCAGCGGCGTCGCGTTCCACCTGCTGCTCGGGCAGCGAGCGCGCCAGGCGCAGGCCGCACTGCGCCAGCCCCAACGCAAAGTGCAAGGCGCACGACGACAGGATGTGGTGCGCACGGATTGTTGAAGAGTTCTCCTGTTATTGAACAACAAGTTTGAACTTTCTACATATGTTCCCCTTCATTAATAAAAAGAGAAACAATTGGGTACCTATATGTTATTCCTATATTTCTCAACGTTAGTTAAACCTAATTTAACAGTTTGAAAAAAATATTATTTAACTAAACAATTGTATACATTTTTTCACTACTTCCATCAAACGGTTATATTTTTGTAACTGGTAAAGTGAAACTGCCACATTCTTTTCTAAAAAGAATTTATACTTTTTACATGTGTAACAGTTATTGCATTTTGGCAGTAACCTTATTAGTCCTTTAAAAAGAAGAATTTGCTTGTTAACTACTTGACATATGACTTTTATTCTAAATGAAGTTGGTTACAGATGTTCACACGCCGTTGCTACATGTATACTATGAAAATACTCTTAAGGATTTTTCAGGTTAACAAGTAAAATTTCACGAAGTTATTCTGGATAAGTGATAAAAACACAAATTACGATAGAAAGAAATCATGTACAGAGAGGCAAACTGTTTATTTTTAATGATGGTTAATGCTAGGAAATTCTTGTCGTTCATTTATTTTTACAATGTTAAAGTAATGTTTAATGCAATAATATCTTATAAGTATTAGGAAGGTACAAAAAAAATCCAACCACTAACAATCACGGCACTACTCACTTTAGCTTTATATTTTTTCGTCTCGTCCTCATAGACACCGACGGGTTTAGTCTTGATAAGCCACACGTAGGCGGCGTGCGGCGGCGCGCTGAGCGCGGCGGTGGCGTCTGTGCCGCGCAGCGCGCGCACGTACTGCGTCGTGTGCGCGCTGTCACAGTCAAACTTCTCCACGTCGTACACCACGCCCGATAACACGATCCAGCTGCCGCCTTCTTTGGTGTGGTTGAGGAGATCGCATCTTCGGACGATCAAATCATTCAAATTATTAAACAAATATGCTAAAAGCTAAATACTGTGTACGTAAGTGCTTTGACGTGCATAAACTGTCGATTGCTATTTCAGGTATTACATTTTATTAACGAATAGACATCGGTTTGAGTATTTCATACTATCCTAAGAAATCAGTTTTTTTTTAGTTTTCAAAATATTAGATTTTAGATTGCAACTTGATATGCACAACAATTTTTTATTTCATTGCGAAAGAGTAAGAAACGGGCATGCAGGCCACCTGATGTTAAGTGGTCACTGCAGCCCATGGACAACTATGTCCAATCTCAAATAGGACAGAAGTTCTATTTAAGGATGAAAGTGGATGCGTTCCTACTCTCGAGGACTAAGATGGTCGCCTCCAATTATGTGTATCCGGCAACCACACCTCTCCAACCAAAACACAATACATGAAGAACATGTTGATTGACGGCGGGTTATGAGGGGGGAGGTGGTGACGCCCCGGGCGAGCTCTAACGGCTCTACCACTTTTAAAAACTAATTATAATAAAAACCTAACCTAAACAATTTAAAGGGAGTCCGTTCATGTGGCATGGGTCCGACGACACTAGCTGTATTCCCGCGTTGGATAGCAATCGCAATTCTCTGCGCGAGATATAAACCAGCCCTCTTGTTACAGGTGGCGTCCAACAAACGTGGTACTATTTTTTTTTTAATTTTTTGGCATGCCGACCTCACGGACCAAAGGTGTCAAAGCGAAACGGAACAAATACATAATCACTGCTTAGTGAGACATATTTATGCCGCTTGGCTTCGTCTGCAGCCTCCGCCCATATCATTGAAATATTTCTTTTGCTTTTTTATTCTGTGATTTCCTTTTTTTACTCTGTAATATTAATATTGCAAAGTTACTAATACAAATTTGTGTATTAAAACCAAGAACTCTACATTTTTTTCGAAAAGACAACCTCAACTATCTATGATTTTTTTGTTTTTTTTTTTATTCTACAATTACTTTTTTTGCGCCTTATAATATTAATATTTCTAAGTAGGTTACTTAATACATCGTTATCTATTAAAAATCATAACTCTATATTGTTTTACAAATACATATATCGTATAAGAATAATATGGTTTAAAGCAATTAGAGCTCGCCCGGGGCGGCACCGCCGCCACCCTCATAACCCGCCGTAAAGCAACACGTTCTTCATGTATTGTGTTTCGGTTGGGGAGGTGTAGTTGCCGTTACACATTATTGGAGGCGACCATCTTAGTCCTTAAGAGTAGGACACATCCGCGTCCATCCTTAAATAGAACTTCTATTCTATTTGAGATTGGACGTGGTTGTCCATGGGCTGCAGTGACCACTTAACATCAGGTGGCCTGCATGCCCGTTTCTTACTCTTTCATTATAAAAAAAGAAGTTAAATTTGAACTTCTTTCCAGCGGACGATAGAATGAAATTTAGCACATGTTTGGTTCGCGAGACGGTTAACGATTACTTATATGCATAGAGTTAGTATAGACAAGGGGAACCAGCCTAAAATGTGTCCCTCGAAAACAAAGAGAAAGCAAATGAGATGATCTATCTGTCTCTTTTTAGCCAGGTTAAGCGTTAGTTCTACCACCAACGGTCACCCATCCAAATTCTGACCGCGGTTGACGTTGCTTCATTTTTCTTATTATGTTTTCTGGTGACTAACACTTTGCATGGTCTTACCTCCTTCAGTATCGAGGGGTGGCTGGCGATAATGACATTGGGTGGGTCACCAACGGGGGTTGCAGCACCACCCACGTTGCTGAAGATTACCATGGACATCAGCACCGGGACTGGGTTCAGCTGCATCACCTCGCATAACCTGGATTTGATAAAAAAAATTGAAGGTAGGAAGGTTTGAAGGTGGGAGAACTATACGACCGGGGAAGTACCACCGCCACCCTCGATTACATCCTATTTTTATATATTTCATGTTATTTTATTCTATCATTTACAAGCAATACTAAATCTATAAAATTTTTTGGGGGTTAGGTACCAATTTATTGTTTTCGTTATTACTCGCAATTATCTTTGATATTTATTTAAGGGCTTCAACTCGAGCGAAATCGTGGGCAAAATGTTGTATTTTTATAAATGTACTAGCGACCCGGCCCAACTTCGCTCGGGTAATTGTTTATATTTACTTACATTATTTTTCTTTCATACATACATCCAGTCATTACCTAGTTGCAAAAACTAACAATTAGAAACATCTATTTCGAGCGACGACTGAATTACTATATTGAATTTAACTATTTAATTTCTCGTCCAATTTACAAGAAAACTTAACTTATTATGCACCAAAACCTTCCTCAGAAATCACTACCTGTTGTTGAAAACTATGAGAAGATCCGTCCAGTACTTCCTGAGTTTATCTCGAACAGACAGACGCCACGGGAGACTTTGTTTTACAGTATTTAGAGATTGTGATGGAAACACTTACCGTATAGTAACAGGAGTCATTAGAAGAACAGTGGTGACATTATCCAGAAAAGTGGAGAAGAATGCGGTGAAGAAGCAGAGACAGTTGATGAGAGGCCAGGTTCTCCCACCTGTGACCTGGAATTGACATAAGAGAGCGTACATTAACACT
Organism: Phocides pigmalion okeechobee; assembly: GCA_018251015.1. NCBI lineage: Eukaryota > Metazoa > Arthropoda > Insecta > Lepidoptera > Hesperiidae > Phocides > Phocides pigmalion. The sequence continues at coordinate 23,584 of DWON01000540.1, forward strand.
TTCCCTGCGAACAATACTGATGTGTACTTGGCGTGACGCGCTTGCGGTGTTACACACCTGTGTTGTACAAATCTGTTATATTTTATGTGAGAAAAGTAGCAAACGAGCATGCAAACCACCCGATGTTAAGTCGTAGCCCATATACACCCACGTACAACCACAAACAAGTGAAATCCTATCTGCGCTCGAACGTAGATGCGTTCCTACTTCTAAGGAATAGGATTATCGCCTCGTTTCAGAGTGTAGCCAGCAACCGCACCTCTCCAACTGGGACACAAGAAATGCTTTACGGCGGATTATGAGGCTGTATGCATTTGGGGCGAATATAACTTTTTTTATATTGAAAGAGTAAGAAACGGGCATGCAGGCCACCTGATGTTAAATGGAACCAATCTTAAATAGAACAGAAGTTCTATTTAAGGATGGGCGCGGATGCGTTCCTACTCTTGAGGACTTATGATGATCGCCTCCAATAATCCCTAAACACTCCGACATGGGGCTCTTCAAGAAAGGTGTAAAGAGAGCTCTCCTTCAAAGTCGGCGATGGCGACTCTGGTGCTGCAAATGTCCAGGCGACGGTGATATTAAAATTATAATTAAAAAAAGAAAATTATTGCGAAGTTCATAATTTATCATAAAGTTTAGGGAATTTCGTTTTTTGGAATATTCCTGAACCACCCACCTCGAAAGCTAAAACAGCGAGGTAGTCGAACAGCCCTGTCTCCGCCAAGATGGCCACCAGGATCATCATGCTGAAGAGCAGTAGCAGGGTCTCCACGTCGAGCCAGGAGACCAGCTCGGGGAGAGATGGTCGCTCACCACTCAGTGCCAGTACTGCTACGCCGAGCGATGATGACAGAAGTGCTGCTATGGTGCGGTTTACTATCTGGAAGTCGAGGTAACTTATCGGTATAAATTGAAACGACGTCGGGAGCGGTGTAATTTGATGGGTGACAATCGGTGGTTCAAAATATCGGCAATTAAAAAGCGTTAATCGTGAGTACCCGTTATATAATAAAACTAGCAACCCGGCTACATTCTTTCAAACATGCATCCAGTTATTACTTAGTTGCAAAAACTAACAATTACAAACATCTATTTGGAAAGACGACCGAGTTACTATATTGGATTTAACTATTTAATTTCTCGCCTAATTTACCAAAAACATTAACTTATGATGCACCAAAACCTTCCTCGGGAATCACTCTACCTGTTGTTGAAAACTGTGAGAAAATCCGTCCAGACGCGACGGGGGACTTTGTTTTATAATATTTTATTTATAATTTATTATAAGAAAAAATGTAAAAGAAAGGTACATGGAGTTAATAGATCACTGAAAACGCACCCCACGCTTTTTTACTTTTTTGCAATACTTTTTTTACTTGATTTTTTATAAAAGCGTGTCTTTGAAAATTTTTTAACATATTTTTTTTATTGTATTGTCATCAGTCCTTATTAAGTATATAGTTTAAAAACTTACCTCAAATATGATCAATATGTACAGAGCGAGGAGAAGGATGGTGGCGTATATGATACCGTCCGTCGCCGAGAGTGGGTTCAGTTGATAACTGACCGTCAGTGGAACTGTCCGGTTGCTACCAGTCTTCATCCGAAGAACCACTTCGGTTTCTGCAAAGGTTTAACAAATTAGGTACTAAGTAGAAATTTATTTTTTTTATGTGAGAAGACTAGTAAACGAGCATGCAAACCACCTGATGTTAAGTCGCAGACCATTGACATCCACGTACAACCACAAACACGACGGAAATCCTATCTGAGTTCGAACTTTGCTACTCCTCAGGACTAAGATGGTCGCTTCGCTTTAAAGTGTAGGCACCCTAACTTCAACCGAAACACAAGTAATGCTTTACGGCGGATTATGAGAGCGGCGACGGTACCTCCTCGGTCGAACTGTGGTTCTCCCACTTTGAAAATCTCTACGAATACGCAGGCGTAATGTCTGCTCCCAATCTTGTAGTGCCAACGTAAACATGGCACTTGTGTTCGCCCGTAATCCATACAGATTTGTACGTACAACACAGGTGTGTACAAGCCGCAAGTGCGTTGCGCCGCGTAATACATATCAGTGGTGAACGCAACAGGAAAAGTGTTAAAATAGTAGAGCAATAGTTCGATCGTGGAGTTACCGGGCTATTTTGTTTTTCTATAAAAATGTAGATTTTAACCATTTTACAGCCAACTTTTTGCGCTTAAAATATGTATCATCAAATAGTTGGTAATGTGTACTAATATATCTTTAAGATTTTACATATTTTTATAAGGACAATACGTACGTTATATATCTTCCACTTACACATATTATTCAATATATCAATAAGATTACTATATATATACTATTTATATCATGTCTGGTTATATATTTAAAATAGATCCGTAAAGAAGACTATATACTGGCTCATGAAATATAATTTGGTACTAAATCGGAGCCCAGGGAGTATAATATTTATAATTTACTTACTCTAATTTAATTTACCTTGACATTATAATGAAAAATAGATAACAATTATAATAACTTAATTAAAAAAATACAATAAAATATTGTTCTAGACAATTTACAAGAAGTCCATGCTGCATGTCTACGCTGTATCAACCGTAATTTTGTGTAAGAGATATGATCCAGCTCTTTTGTCATTAACAGTGTCGATCTAATTTAATTTTGTAGTAAAAAAGTACCGTAAGTACCGATTGGTATTTATACCATTTCCGTAACATAAAATAAACCGTAAATATCGATTTGTACACTTTCCGTAACACAAAATGCGTCACCGACGAGGCGGGTTGTGAAACAATACAGTTACAACAGACCGTGTCATCTCGTCGGCAGCGAATTATCTTTTTGCAAACATGCCATAACGTTGCTTTACGCGATTTCTTATATAAACATTTGATTGTACAAACTTAAGACTCACAGAATTTTGTACGATAATTTAAAACTATTATTATTACCGTCGCGGAATTTATACATGTTAGTATGTAACGGGTGTTCACGATTAACGATGTTTGACCATAGATATTTCGAACCAGTTGCATACACTGTACAAATGTACAACTCAAAGAATATGTACGAAGAGTTCAAACTATTATCGTTGCGGAATTTGTACAGTTTACTATGTATCGGGTACTCTCTATTAACGATTTGATTACTGACATTTCGAACCAGCGTAGCTCGTGGTCACGGCTAAACTACTGTGGCTGGGGAAGTTCTTGATTGATGTTAATACTAGATGAATCTATCTACTCTGCGTTTAGTTCGTTTTTCATTTTTGGGTTCCATATTACGATACACCACACTACCTGTATTTTTGTACTGAACTTTGCACTACCTCGTGTACGTTATAGGTAGTACATAAATAGTTTTTTTTATTGTGGAAGAGGCCACTTGATGTTAAGTGGTCACTGCACCCCGTGGATAACCACGTCCAATCTCAAATAGAACAGAAGTTCTATTTAAGGATAGACGCGGATGTGTTCCTACTCTTGAGGACTAAGACGGTCGAATAACGTGAAAATGAAATGTAGCCTTTGCTTCAGGAATGAAAAGGATAAAAACTTTTCATTCCTGTTTTATAACAGACTGGGATCCTAATATAACTCGAAAGTCTATATAACTCAGATTTTGCAAGAAGGATATTATTTATGTGGAAAGAGTAGAAAACGAGCATGCAAACCACCTGATGTTAAGTAGTCCCAGCCCACATACATCCACATACAACCACAAATACATGTGAAATCCCATCTGAACTCGAACGCAGATGCGTTGCTATTCCTGAGGACTAAGATGGTCGCCTCGCTTCAAAGTGTAATCGGCAACCTCTCCAACTGAAACACAAGTAATGCTCTACGGCGGATTATGACAACGACGGTGGTTCATTCCTGGTCGTACTATAGTTCTCCCACCTTTAAAATCCTAATGTACTTCGAAAGTAAACATAACCGAGATTTTGCAAGAAACATCTTGCCGTGTACCAATGCCTTGTTTAGAACGAAACATTAATTTCGATTGTTATTTGATATTGGGTCTTGTACAAATGGGACAACGAAACGAACCGTACTAAAATTTATTTGCTCTTTCCGATTTAATCTTCCCATATTCCCAATTTAAATTCCCATTTTTGTATCATTTCAATGTAAAATTTATTGCGTAAGATAGATTTATTATTTCGTAAACGGTGAGATATTACATTGATTAGGAGTCCTTAGGAGTAGCGACCCATCTATGTACGACTTCAGATAGGATTTCAGTAATGTTTGAAGTTGTGTGTAGATTATGTTATATAACGGGTACTCACGATTAACGCTTTTTAATTGCCGATATTTCCAGTCTCATGGTTAGTGGTCACGCCGTGACCACGAGCCATTTGCTGATATTTGGAACCAGTTGCATGGCTAGTGGTCACGGAGAGTTTCGCCGTGATCACGAGCCATGTTATAATTTGAAATATCGGCAATTAAAAAGCGTGAACCGTAAGTACCCGTTATATAACATATTGTATAAATTCCGCGATAATATTAGTTTAAAATCGTAAATTGCATGCAGATGTCCATCAGCTGCAGCGTATACATAACATCAAGTGGCCTGTATGCTCGTTTGTTACCATCTGAGTCCTCAGGAGTAGCAACGCATTTACGTACGACCTCAGATAGGACTTCAGCCATGTTTGAGGTTGCATGTGGATATCCATGAGCTGCAGCCTCTAACATTAGACGGCCTGTATGCTCGTTTGCTACTCTTCTATTATAACAAAATAAGGTAGCCTTTTTTATACAACATTACACGGATTGCATGCTTGTTTGCTACTCTTCAAACATGATAAAGGTGGATATTTTAGAAATTATTTTCGAAACTGAAATATTCGTTTTATTACCATCCTAAATTTGAAATTTAACATGTTTTATGGTAACATATACGGAATTAACTCTAACATTTTTATCTGTTGCTTAACATCAGACCCTGCATTATCGTTTGCTACACTTTAAAAAAAAAAGCTATGTTGATTGACGATCGTCCACTGTTATTTTCAAAGCAATAAAAATGTTCAAGCACAATTACATTGCGAAATGCTTTGTTTCCCGGAATGCAATATCAAAAGAGGAACTGACAAAATTAATGTGCCGTTCTAAACAAGGCTTCCGATGCTCGGCTGTAGCTACATCCTGTCTGGTACTTTGCTGTTCGTATATCTATGATATTGTTATTTATAATTTGTTATATGTAACAATATCTATGATGTTGTTGTTCATAATTTGGTAAATGTAACAATATCTATGATGTTGTTGTTCATAATTTGGTAAATGTAACAATATCTGTGATGTTGTTGTTTATAATTTGGTAAATGTAACAATATCTGTGATGTTGTTGTTTATAATTTGGTAAATATAACATTATCTGTGATATCGTTGTTTATAATTTGTTAATTTAATAATAATTCTGATATTGTTATTTATAATGTTCATTCGTTTTTTGTTCATTCATGTCTAATATTAATCTATATAAATATTATAAAACAAAGTTGCCCGCCACGTCTGTCTGTCTGTTCGCGATAAACTCAAAAAGAACTGCCGGATTTTCTCAATGTTTCCAACGACAGATAGAGTAATTCCTGAGAAAAGTTTTCGTGCATAATAAGTTAAGCTTTTTTTGTAAATTGGGCGAATAATTTAGTAATCACTGAATATATGTATGCGTAGGATGTTTCATATTGTGTAAATGTATAAAATAAACACGGACGAAGTCGCGGGCACAGCTAGTACATTATAAACAATAATATTTGTGATATTGTGATACTTATAATACTGTTGTTTGTGTAATTCATTCATCGTAAAAATAATAAGTTCATCACCATCACAGTTTCCACTATTAGCCATAGAAAGTCGGTAATTGTTTTTTCATAATTATAAGTAAATTATTTTTTATGAAACAGATGACAAGTAAAAGTAAAAAATGAAAGTTTGTAGAAAAATTTAGAAGTGGGAGAATATAGTTACTAGGGTATATAGTTTTCACCTTAGGGATTAAAACGAACAAATATCTCAAAAGTTTCTGTTTTAAAGGTGGTAGAGCCGTTAAAGCTGGCCCGGTGCAGCACCACCGCCACCCTCATAAAGCAACATGTTTTTCATGTATTGTGTTTAGGTTGGGGAAGTGTGCTTGCCGTATACACATTATTGGAGGCGACCGACCATCTTAGTCCTCAAGAGTAGGAACGCATCCGCGTCCATCCTTAAATAGAACTTCTGTTCTATTTGAGATTGGACGTGGTTGTCCATGGGCTGCAGTGACCACTTAACATCAGGTGGCCTGCGTCCCCGTTTATTAATCTTGCATAATAATAATAAAAAAGTTACGCAAAGTTTAACTTAAATCTGTAACAACTAATAAATACTTTACAAAAACTTTAACATTAAAGTACTTTCAAACAATTTATCAAATATCTAACTCTAGACTTTTTCATCTAGTACTAAGTTCTCTAAGAATACTTTGGTATCCCGATCAAGAAGTCATTAAAAATTAATTAACGATTAGATTTTTTGCTACATTCTTTATGAAAACTAATCCCTAAAGTATATTTAAATTCTCGCTTAATAAGACAGGAAAATAAGTTCTTTTTATGTGAGAAGAGTAGCAAACGAGCATGCAAACGACCTGATGTTAAGTAGTCGCAGCCCACAGACATACACGCACAACGAACACGACTGAAATCCTATCGGAGCTTGAACGTTGCTACTCTTGAGGTCCTGACACCAACTATGTGTGACGGAGGCTTACAACGTAAACGGAGTCACGGGTCCCTACTAGTATCATATAAAAATGCAACCAAAATAATATTTTCTTACACCGCAGCCGTTGCTAAACCGAATTAGTCGATCGTGGCAGTAATAACCTAATTACGAGATATAAGAGAAAAGCCTTATACGCTGAAAGGATATGTCTCGGGATTTTAGTATTATGTTAGGTCTTTTGAAACGTTTTGGATCTGATCAATGGCACTAAAGTGTCATACTTCTGTGCTTTACTTTTTGTGTAAGAATACATGCACACACATAGCATAAGCATGAGGCTTAGTGTGACTTAAACTAAATATGCTAAGGGGTCGCTGCAGCTCATGGTAATCTAGATTTAATGGCAAATAAAACTGAAGCCTCCTTAATCTGATAGATAGAACTATTGTTTAAAGGGGTTTAATTGGTACCAATGCCGCTCTTACAATACACTGTAAAATCGTAATCTTGTGTTTCGAGTGGAGGCGTGCGGTTGCCGACTACACTTAAAAGCGAGGTGACCATCTTAGTCCTCAGGAATAGCCAGGCATCTACGTACGAGTTTACATAGAAGGCTTTAGTCTTTTTGAGGTGGCATGTCCATGGGCTGCAGTGACTGATTAAAAATAGTTGGCCTGTATGTGAGTTAACTACCCTCGTCATATAAAAAATATTGAAATGTAATTCGTGCCCGAAATAGTTTTGGGTCAGTAATGACGGGACGTATCTAATACATAAATGCATGTAATTAATCCGTCCACAATTTTAATTGACCTCAATATTAACTAACGAAGAGTCAGGCTTTGAAGAAATAGCGGTTTTGTTTTTGATTATGTCTTTCTAAAAATACTTACATTTATTTCTAGCCTTATTTTAAAGAACCAATTTTTAGTCTATAACTAATATTTCCTCAATCCTTCAATAGATTTCAAAACCGGTGACAAGAAGGTGATAAATGGACCATTCTGGCATGAAGTCTTCACAGAAGTCTACGAAGATAATGAAGAAGATGTTTCCACCACCACGTCGGAGCCGCTGCCATTCTTCGAAGATGACCCGTCTACTAACAACGTGACCGCACAGTTGGGAAGCCGTGTATACCTTCACTGTATGGTCCATGATTTGGGGGAGAAGACTGTGAGTAGACTTTCTTGTTTCTTATTTCGTTATTTATTAATTGTTTCTTTATTTCTATTTCTTTTGTGTTGTTTCTTTGTTTTTCCTGTGTTTGTTTCATGGCTTTTTCTTTGCTTGTTTCTTGATTTTTTTATTTTTTCTACACATCAAGTATTTTTTCGTTTTTGTATATTTTTCTCTTTAGCTGTTTCTTTTTGTTTTTAGGACTATTTCTCTGTTCATTCATTCTATCATTCGCTACATTACAGGTGGCATATCGTATTTTGCATAATATACTCTAATCCCTTTTTTTTTTGCGAAAGAGTAAGAAACGGGCATGCAGGCCACCTGGTGTTAAGTGGTCACTGCAGCCCATGGACAAC
>DWON01000541.1:0-31835 GCA_018251015.1 Phocides pigmalion okeechobee
GTTACCAACGCCGCCCTCGTAATCCGCCTTAAAGCATTACTTATGGTTTGCATGCTCGTTTGCTATTCTTTTGACATAAAAAACAGTATATATTGCAGGTCTACGCTATATACGCTATATGTGCTTTGCTATGTGTATATTAGAAGCAAATTTATTATAAATAGAATAAAAAGATGATACAAAAATTTATCTTCTATTTTCCTTCTTAAGACTGGAATTTCCAAAATTTCGTGCTTATTGTTCAATTACGTCGTATAAAAATCCATCGGCGGTTTTTTTTATTCGTTGATGCGCTAATTTTAATTTAACCTGTATATATTTTTTTATTTATGTATGTATATATGTATATACCTATGTATGTATGTATATGGATTTACCTTGGCTGAGATTTCAATGGATATTCAATGAATGCAGGCAACTTTTTGTAACTTTGCAAAATACCTAAGCAAAGCATACGGATCATCTACCATCTCAGGGAAAAATAAGTAATTATTAATTTTCTACCTTGATATTTGTATGTGTGAGTGTGTGAGAGAGAGAGAGAGAGCCTGTGTGTGTACACGTGAGGTATTGTAGTTCAAAAACGAGTTTATTTTTAGTTTAATTTAAAACTAAGTTGTATTGATGTGAGTAAGCTATGTTTCATGAAAATGTAATGTACTGTTTAAAATAAAGCTGGAAACTCCACATAACAAGATAAGTTGCAATGACATAGCGTGCTGTCACTCGCTTTCTAAACTCCTATTACACGAAGCATTAATCTCTACCGTTTACGTTTTATAAAACTAAACGAGTATTTCAGCGCCTTCACCCGTGAACCTCCCTACAAGGCTTTATATTTCTCAGCAGATTTAGTATATCGCATATGTAGAGTAATATACATTTACCTAAAATGTTTATACTGTTTTAATAGGTGGTAGAACTATAGCTCGACCGGGGAGGTACCACCGCCATCCTCATAATCTGCCGTAAAGCATTACTCGTGTGTCGGTTGGAGAGGTGCGGTTGCCGGGTACACTTTGAAGCGAGACGACCATCTTAATCCTTAAGAGTAGCATCGTATCTACGTTCGACCTCAGATAGGATTTCAGTCGTGGTTGTGGTTGTACATGGAAGATTATGGGCTGCGACTGCTTAACATCAGGTGCCTTGCATTGCTCGTTTGCTTTTTACTCTTCTCACATAAAAAAACTGACCACTTGTTTGGAAGTTTATCATTTATATACCGAAAGGAAAAATGATATGGCATTAGTTTTCGCTAGACAGGGCCTTAAAATTCATAGTTAAACTTTAAACATTCCATCAAAATTTGATTCTTGTTCGTTTAAAATTAATTAAATGCACATGTGTACATACTATATGTTATTACATAAGCGATAAGTTTATATCGCGCGTAGTAAATGGACTTGGAAAATGACAGTTATATGGAATTACGGTCAAACATAGAATAGTATTATTTCGTATATACGTACTTAGGATTCGGCATTCGAAAGTCAGGCAGGCCTCTAGTTAGAAAGTAATCATTGTCACTTACTCTCACAGTAAAAGAAAACTGCGTAAGAAAACTTAGGGCACAATACAAGCAAATACCAGTATTCCCAAGAGTATTCGTCGTAGAATGTGGAATAAACGATAAACATTCATAGGTTCGAGTATTCCCTACCTCTATTACTCAGGATAGAGGTCCCTAAATACCCTTAGCCATTAGGACTCGACGGGATTGCGAACTCCGGAAAATTTTGTCAATAAACTTCTACGTTACTGATTCTATAAACAGAGGTGTGGGACAGTTATTTTGAGGAAATTGAAGACGCAAACGAGCATACAGTACATCTGAAAGTGATACCTTTGCAACTGTCTATAGATGGATGTGTAAAAACTTCATATAGATTAGGAATCCCACTTAAAGTCGATTTCAGGTGCGTTCCAACTTGTATGGACTAAGATGATCGCGTCACACATAAGAGAGACTCCACCGAAACGCAGATTGGTTAGAAGTGTCATTAATAATCTTCTCAAAGGTATTACATTAGTCTTCCTTGAGTAGAATGTTTTCTATGTCTCAAATCTTTTCAGACTGAGAGGAGATTCAAGTACAGTGGAAAGACAAGAATGGATTGATGAACGTATAGATATCTAGGTAATCTGTAAGCTAAGCTTTCGTTGTATAAATAGCGAAACAATTTTAGGAGCCCGTCACTTGTCGCGCGTTGCCGCCACGCAATATAGGTCAAGCGCTCGTTTCGCAAGAATGTTTATTTTCGACAACAATGACAAATGGATCATTGAGGTTCTCAGTACAGACAACAATAGGCGAGTGTTGTGGTTTGTCCATCAAAGCTTCATGTCTGGTGCGGCGGTGTCGCGTTTCTTTTTGGATCTAAGAACAAAGGAAATGAAGCTGTGGTTAGATCAGCACTTAGCAACCTGATACAGCCTTTTCCACGTTTTTTGGTTAGACAAGTCACAAATACTGATAGTGGTTGTTGGTTCATGGACGTCTTTTTCCAATAAACAGGACTGAAATTTGATCTGAGGTCGTACGCAGATGTGTTACTACTCCTAAAGCATAAAATGGTCGCTTCAGTTGTAAATATATGTAGCTGGCAACTACAACTACACTTGTTCAACTGAACTTCTCCAACCGATCGTGAGTCTATCAAAAAATGAGTGTCATGAATTGTCGTTTGAATAAAAAGTTATAGTTTATTAATGTTTCCTTACTTCAAGAACATAATAAATTTTGGCTATTGGTGACACTTAATCTGGCTTCTTTCGGTTTCTTCTCACCATTTCCTCTTGAAGCAGTATTGTGTTAAGTATATTTTCAAAATTTCAGTTGGTTGTAAGGTTTTCTATGTTAAAATTGATTTATCAACGATATGATTGACATTGACCTAACTATATAGTATAAAACTTCAAAACTAATTACTTACAATAATGATCACAAATCTAACATGGAATACCTTAAAAATAATTATAGTAAGAGGTTGAGTTATTTAATTTGGAGTCCGTACCCACGCGGCATGGAACCAAAAATGCTGGACATAATCCCGCGCAAATATTCTCTACGCGAGGTATGAACCAGCCCTCTTTGCACTAGCAGCCTCGAGCAAACGTGGGAATAATTGTTTGAAATTTTCTTGAGGTTCTCGAACCTCACGGACGAAACGTTTGAAAGTCAAGCTAAATAAATACATATAATAAAGCATAATAAGTATAAATGTGTGAAAGAATTGTTTTGAAATTGATGCTTAAATACTTTTTTACTTCTCATAATATAATTGCCGTTAAATCACGTGTGAAAATTAGTAATGATAATTCCTTTATTGAATCGAACGTAATAGGTAAAAGCTAATAGGGACGTTCTCATTTTTTGAAAATTGAAAGAGAAATGAAAGCAATGAGGGTAAGCGGAGTTTGCGTTGCATCAGAATAGTTTGAAGGTTGCGTAACTGTCGCAATATGTTTTGCTTTTCAGCAAGCGTGCTCGACGTTAGTGATTTTTATACTTGTGTTTATATGTGTTGCTCCAATTTGTTTTATATTTGTTGTGGGCTTACCTTTCCAAAGGTTTCTAAAGGTTCTGGTCTCTCACAATGACTGTCCGGGGTTTGAGACCTTCGAAACACTGATTTCTCGAAATCATAATGTACAGTAATAATTTATTGTAATTTGCTTTAACGATGAAGGAAAACATCTGAGAATGCAAGTCTGAGACTTATTTATAAACTTTTCAAATTACAGAACGTTTTATATTCCGCAGTCGGATAACCTGATTGACCTAAGCTTAATCCTTTGCACTTTGAGAGTAGGTATGTGGCCAGCGATGAAACAGTGATGGGTTGTTGATAATAATGATGAATAATCTGGAAAATTTCAGTAATAAGGCTTAAATTTTATGTAAAGGTGGGAGTACTATAGTTCGGCTGAGGAGGTACCACCGCCGCACTCATAATCCGCCGTAAAGCAATACATGCGTTTCGGTCGGAGAGCTGCGATTGCCGGCTACACTTACAAACGAGGCGACCACCTTAGTACTCAGAAGTAGCAACGTATCTACGTTCGAGCTCGGAGAGGATTTCAGCCGTGTTTGTGGTTGTGCGTGTGCTGGTTTGTTACTCTTTTCACATAAAAAATGGATTGTTAACACCCCGGAATGGGACATACGTTGCGACCTTACATAACTCGATAACCTTGATAATAATATCTAAAATGTATTCGTGTTTATGCAGCTGTTTATAAATATGTGCTTAATTAATATATTGATTTTATTGTATACAATTTAGCATATTATCTGTTATATCTATTCATACATCTGTTACATATGGCGCGATTCTCACTATTATTACTGAATAATAATAAGTTATATTAAAATAATAACTAAAACTCGTTTACTAAGACCTAAAACTCTACTGCTAAAAACTTTGCAACGTATTAGAACAATAGTTCGATCGGGGAGGTACCACCGCATTCCTCATAATTCGCCATAAAGCAGTTCTTGTGTTTCCTCTGGAGGGGTGCGATTGCCGGCTACATTTACAAGCAAGGCGAACGTCTCACTCCTCAGGCGTGGCTGCAGAGACCATTTAACATCAGGTGGTTGGTACACTCGCTTGATACCTTTCCAATATTTTTATTTTATATATGAGCAATTAAAACGTGTTAATCGTGAATACCCGTTTTATGGTCAAATATTATAGCAATTGGTTCAGTAGTTTAAACGTTACAATGCAAAAGTTACATCCACATACATATTGCGTTAAAATCATAACCCTTCCGCCGGCTCGTTGCAGTCCGATCAAAATATTTAACGTAACTTCCAAGGGCTGACAAGTTACGTATACGTGTCGCTACGTACGTGACAGGGCCCGATCGATGTCAGCCCTGAACTTCAGCCTATTAACATAGAATCGATGAAATCGAACATGAATCATGCGGGGCCTTTAAATAGGATTCCGGAATTATCGGTGTTATGTTATGAACCGTGAATAATAATTAAGAGGATTATGTATGTATCATGTATATATTTGTCCGAGGCCTATAGCTTATTATTCGATAGCCTGATAGGTTTTTATACTATAACTAGCTGTGCCCGCGACTTCGTCTCCGTTTATTTCACCTAATTCTAAAAAAAACCTGTAAATATTCCTGTTAAACAATCAATTTTAGTCTATATATGTACCAAACATAAAATAAAAAAGTGTCTACGAAATCAAATAAATACATTTTCACAACTTGAAACAACCTACGCGTACATGAATCCAGTCATTATTTGTTTTCTGGCCCAATTTGCAAAAAACCTTTACTTATTCTGTACCAAAACCTTCCTTACGAATCACTCTACCTGTTATTGAAAACTGAGAAAATCCGTCCAGTTCTTTTCGACTTTACCGTGAACAGACAGACAGAAAGACAAACAGACGCAACGGGGGACTTTGTTTTATAATGTTTAGAGAAATACCTATGGTTTTTATTATATTAACACAACATTATTGTCCACGTGAAGAAAACACGTCGCTGACTGCGTAAGCCTTATAAAAATCGTATTCTCTTAAGATTTTAATAATGTTATGTTCAATGAAATATCGCGATTTGCTTTTTAGAAAAGAACGAAGTATCTTAAAAGTAAAACTAAAAAAATAACGAAATCTGTCCAATGGATCTTACGTCATAAGTACACAATGACAGACATTTACATTTTATTTATATAATATGAATATGATGTAGCAGTAGATGTAGTAAGTAGATAGATAAAGTTAAGCAACGTCAGGAGCAGTCGGCTTTTGGATGGGGGAATGTTAGAAAAAAATATACATGTTCTTTGGGTAACAACCGGAACTGACTAATCGTTCCGGTTGTTATTGATACATGGCAGTTCTAGGATTAGTCAGGGTCCCTAAGGACGGCTTGAAAACGTTGTTCAAACAGTTCGACCACTGTCTCGTATCTACACTAATTCGCCAATGCGTATTACAAAATATACAATAGTTCAGTGAATTGTCGGCGCATCTTTAGTCTTGACAAATATTCTCCAGTTTAGTGCCGCCTCTCGCAACGCTGATCCGTTGTTATATATGAGCGCCACAGTCAAAGTGTTAAAAATGCAAAGACATATAAATTAGTATGTATATTTCTCTTCCTACTTGTGTAGTTATCTAAAATTGAGCCGTACGTACGTGGCTCTCGGTTCAAGTGCAAGGTCGATCGCGATCAATGAATGTCAGGGTTGTGGCGGTGGGGCGTGTTGGTAGCGACCGGCGGGCTTTCTCAGTCACCGATAAAGTGATTCGATTCCAATGTCTTTTAGTCACTTACCGATAAAGCGATTGGATTCGATGTCACGTATGTCATAAAATCAAATTAAAATGCTTTTATTATTTTTATTTACGTCTTTTACATCGAAATAGCAAAATGTCGTAAAATATTAACTGTCTTTCTCTAAATAAATTTTCCTCCTGTAAATAATCTGGCTCGAGTTTCTTTGTCATGTACACCTGTATTTTTAGGTAATGTTTTCATTCATTTCCTTTCTCCCTCATCCTCATTTTTATTGGCCATTTTTATATTTTTTATTATTGTTTGATTAGGTTTTGAAAAATGACCAATCTTTCATATTCCTCAAAGTCTTCTAAACTAGTGTAAATCCCGATAGCTTCTGGTGTAGTAAGCCTACATGTTGCCAAGTCATGTGTCAGTTTGTCAATAAGTTTTCTCGTTATTGGGGCCAATAAAGCCGTTTATCACGGTCTGCGGTTAACCCATTTGGCTACGGTTCCCTTAAAATTATTACTACTCGCATTATTTCATGGAAATATTTGAAGATATTATTTGTCAATTTAACAATTTAAGTTATTCTAATTTTCCGCAGAGCAGATTTATTATAAAGTTATTATAAAAACAAAAAAATATATAGGGAGAAGAGGGGGCTCTCCGTTAGGAGAGGTTTTAAGAAATTTTACAGGAGAGACACCAAACCATGTAAAAAATGTAAATATCCTGAAATAATATATTAATTTTGTTTTTTATTTTATTATAGAGTAGGGAATTCGTTATAAAGTAAGCATTACAATACAGAGAGAGATAAGTACATTATAAAATATATCTTGTTATCAGATGATTTACTTATGTATTAAGATGCTTAATGATTTTTCAAATAGTCTCTTGCCTATTAAAAATTAATTAATTGCCTAAAAAAATTAATGGAGCTGCCTGTAAATTTACAAAATACGTAAATGTAATATTTTCTTTAAGTACATTCGAAAACACTCATATATGAAGAAAAGGGAATGTTGATGAAAATCCGCTTCCGCTTGATAATTATTCAGGAACTTTCATACATAATGTAATACTCTCAACCTAGTTTTGAAAAATATTCCACTTTGCAATCTGTACCTCGCACTTGGGTACAAAAAACTGAATGAGCAAATTATATTTTACTAGATTTTACCGCGGGTTCGCTCCCGTTGGAGCTCTTAAATGAATATAAAAGATCATTGCAGCGAATTATAACTAAAACGACAAACTCAAATGTACGTAACCTCAAAAATTTAAATAGTTTTAGTATTGCTTATGAGTGACAGCATAATAACATGAACATGATCTTTGAAAGATTATTAACAGCTGAAGCTATACTCAATAAGATATTAATTTGAAGGCTTTGAAATTTCTAGATCTTCAAATTTTTTGACAAACAATGATATCTGTCAAAATATCTTTTTTTAAATATATTTGTTTTTAATAAAAAGTATCCTATGTCCTTTTCAATACCTCTAAGAATATGTGTACAAAATTTCATATAAAGGGTTGAGCAGTGTTGGCGTGAAACCGTAACAAACAAACTTACATTCACATTTATAATATTAGTAGGGATGGTATGATACAAATATGAGACAAACATTATTACAAGCTTTAAGGCTAACATCCATTTTAAAACAGCCTGATGTGTACCTAACAGGAAACATTTCAAGTTTTTAATACATCTTGTATTTTAATTCAACACTCTTGTTACTCTCACATTCATTTGCCCTCCTCAACTCTAGTTACATCTTTGTCACATTCAAATGTGAACTATATTTGGACATTTTATAATCCGCCGTAAGGCATTACTTGTGTTTCGGTTGGAGAGGTGCGGTTGCTGGCTATATGTCCTCGGGAGTAGCAACGCATCTACGTTTGAGGTCAGATAGGATTTCAATCGGTTTATGGTTGTACGTGGATATGTCTATGGGTTGCGACTAATTAACATCAGGTAGTTTGCAGGCTCGTTCGCTACTTTTCTCAAATAAAAAAAAATCATCTCATAAATTAATGTATGTTACCTGTTCTGTGATCGTTAACAGGTTCAATGATGTTTTCGTATTTAACGGTTACGAGTTCAAATTAATGAAACTACATCCTTTAGATACGACCCTCGACAAGTCTGTCTCTAAATATTATATAACAAAGTTCCTCGTCGTGTCTGTCTGTTCATGATAAACTCAAAAGTACTCGACGAATTTTCTAACATTTTAACAACAGATAGTGACTCCCGAAGAAGGTTTTGGTGCATAATAAGTTAATCAGTATCAATATTGTAATTCAATCTTTGGTTTTACAACTAGGTAATGACTGGATGTATGTATAAAAGACAAATAATGTAAGTAAATATAAATTCTATTAAGCCAAAATTATTTGGGCCGGGTCTCTAGTAATAATTAAAGTAGACAAGTCAACAATTATGTCTAGTCTCGTCCTTGCAAACTCTATATAAATAAAGTAGACTAACATAACATTCAGCACGGTCCGTTTAGACTCTTGCTATGAAATATTCCCTAATTTAGCAAATGTCTAAATGAGTGACATAAGCGTAGTCGAGCGTGTTTTTTCTAGGCCTTCCCATTGGCCGCCGTGACAGATGTCACGCCCGCCAGTCGGGCCGGCGTAACGGGACAATTTCCTTCAATTGCTTACTGCATGGATTTGATCACCTGCCAGTCTTAATATTTCACTCGTGTATTATTGACGTATACGAACTTTTTACGTTTTGTAACGTTCCAGGCTCGATAATCTGTGTGAATTTTATTTGTTTTTTGAGAAGCAAGGCAGCTGGGTAGTATTTAAGTGCTGGTAATCTTTCTATGGCTGTGCCACAAACTACTGCTAGTTTTTTTCTGATTCTATTGTTTGTAGCTTTTTATATAACAATTTCAACCACTGTTGGTTTACTTCTGGTCTGTTTCCTGTTTAGATGAGATACGTATTGGATAAAGATATCTTAGGGTAGCGCGGACCATTTTATATTAGGTGGATTGTATTATTGCTGTTTGTTATTATTGATATTAATTTTATTAGTGAAATGAACGGCACAATAAAATTAATATACAATAATATTTTAAGCTAACATCATCGCGGAATGTATACTATGGGCTGGTACTCACAATTTACGATTTTTTATTGCCGTCATCGCACCAATTACGTTGCTCTTTGTCACGGCTAAACTCTACTACTATTTTAGTCTCGACACGGTCTTGGACGAAGCTGAAACTGGACGTGGATATCTAGCTACTCATGTAACATGGTTGCACTTTTCTGACATAAAAAGTTAGGATAACTACGATACGATTGATACTCGATCTACTAACCTAATTACCTCAAATTTACCTAGTAGAAAATTCTGCGCGGTGGGATTCTCATGTGGATTCACCGACAAGAAGCAATTTTTAAACTATCAGTTTCCACCTAAAATACGCTTACGGCCTTGTCGAAATGGGGCTATCGCTATTTTTGATGCATGCACATTGTTCGGCCATTTCGCCCCAAATGCATAAGCGTGCTCCATTTTGCGATAAGTGGGGCGAATCACTAATTTTATTACCCTGATATTGTGTTGCCCCAGAATTTTGTTTTCTCCATGACCAATTAAAATTAATTCTCATCGTTATAGTATGTTATAATGTCAAGATCACATCGTGTTGTGTTTTAGTATACTAGAGTTTCCTTTTTTTTAAATAGTACCTGTACAGTAATGCAGTGCTATATTATACTCTACTGCTATACTATATACTGTACCATAATACTATACTATACTGTGTATAAAGAACTGTATGCGTTGTTTAATACATAGAGAAAAGTCATTAGTCCTTAACAAATTCGCCTTGCAGATAATTTGGAAAACAGAATTTTTTATGCAATATTTCGTTCGCATATTTTTTAAAGTTAATCATAATTTATACTTTAATATAGGACATTATCTTCATACCAAATGCATATACATATAATAAATGCTTTGTGTCAGAAAAATATATAAATATTTATAAAACTTTGTATAATTTAGAAGTACAAAAGGCAATGAGTAGGTCTCTTCTTACAGTTAAATCATGCTTACCACTTATTTCGTCTTTCTTTTTGATATTTTGGTCGTGGTTTTCGTTCCTTCCTTTTCTTTGGTCAACTTTAATAAAAAGAACAGCCTTAACTAACGTTGATTTTACACCACATGTGTTGCTGCAAATCTTGGATGCAATTTGGACTAATAATGAAATTCAGTCAGAATGTGATTTTTAAACTTTTCATGGAAAAAATCCTTCATATAACAATGCAAATGAGCTGTGCTCGCTTTCATAATATTGAACCGTTTGTTAGCTCCGTAATAAATCTCTTTATAAAAGCTTCAAGCTTCTGCGTGAATTTCATCTTTTGTTCGTAGTTTGGTGGAATTTTATGGCGTTAAGTTGTGATACCTCCGTATTAATGTATCTGTCATAATAGGCTTTTTTGAGTAAATTGTTATTAAATCTTGGTTTTTGGTATGGATATAATTGCATTTATATTATGATTACATATTTTAATTATTGTTATGCGTTTTTTTATGTTAGATACTAGTTTTTGCCAACAGCTAAGGTCGATATTACGAACTTTTATTTTACAAACTTTTATATGGTTGGAGTTTCAAAATTCGTTTCTTAGGGCTCGAAAACACCTACCCTAAACACAATAATTTCCCGTTATTAATTGCATCCCCTATTTCAACCCCTTCAAGTTTTTCATAACAATAGATAGCCTGTGCTCGTCTCCAAGGTCTAATGTATCAGTATATTGAAATTCAACAGAATCAGTTCAGCCGTGACGTGAAAAGTCATCATACAAATGTACACATTCACATTAACAGTGTCAGTAGTATAGAATTTTACATGATTTACTACTAAACGAAAATTTGTTAAAACAAATTTATGAACTGCTTTACTGACATGACACAAGGTGATCCAAAATAAAATTTTCGATCTTGAAATTATTTCTGTTGCAAGATTAATGTGTTTAGCGATGTCGGCCATTACCGCAAGGAGAGAAAGGATATGACGTCTATTTGTTATTTATTATGTGATGAAAGCCACGAAAATAAACTTGCAGCTCGCCTTCTTCATACGTTAAAACTAGTGAAAATGGAGATCTGATGGAAAGTGTCAACGTTGCCTATTCCGTTGGCAAATTAAAGGAAATCTGCAATATTGGGAAAGGTTCTTCGGATTTGAAGGACCTTTAATTACTTTTTTAGAATTGTAAAAATAATTTGGTTATTTTTATGTCAATTATTAGGTCATTGTTTTTAGCTCAACTGACGATGACCTTGAAAGTTTTATCATTTACCTCAGTTTATTTTAATCACATAATCAAGGGTTTTCCATTTAACATTTTGATCAAAGGCAAATTAAAGGCAAAACTGACATTTTCCTTAATATTTATAACTAGCTATGCCCCGCAGTGTCACCCGTATTAAAATTTCCGAAACGACAAGCATCCACGTGTTTGGTGTAACTTTGCGTACACTATTACTATGAACACTATTTTGACTTCTTTAAATTGTAATAATTTTTAGTAAAATGGATAGATGTTAAAACAAGGCTCAATGTTTTCTCAAGATGGACCTCCATGAATTTCAATTATTTAAAATAGATTAAATGTTTTGGTTTGTTTTGAGTTGATGAGCATTTTTGCTCATCAACTCAAACACAGATAAATCCTCAAAAAGACAGACAAAATCCAAATGATTGTAGATATTTTTATTATTACTTTTTTTGTCCCCAAAATGTTTATTTTTGCAAATGTATGCGATGTATTGACACGCAGATCTTCCGTTTTTATCATTTGTATAGATAATCTCGTACTCTTGTTTTTATAATTTTTATTAAATTGAGAGGTTGCTGAGATTTTTATCACGTCGCTCGTGGAGCGGCAATATCAAATTGAATATTTCCTGTCGAGGAAGATTGCAGTGAGACGGATCGGCGATGCTTTAAATGTACAGTAAACTAATGCTATTTTTCGTCAATGGTGTCCTCGAATAATAAATTTAACAAAAAAAATATATCTTGTTTAATTTTTGGCGGGGTACATGGGTGTAAAAATAAGTATCTTCAAGTTTAAATAGGACCAAACAGGTAGTGTACTCTTTTTAATAAAAAAAGAAATATTTTTCCTAATCGGTCAATTTACGACGGAGTTGTGGAGATGTTGTAATATAAAAAAAAAAAATAAAAAAAAACAACCGAATTAAAAGCCTCTTCCTTTTTCGAAATCGGTTCAAAGATGGCAGCTTTTTAAAAACCTCTTTATTATTTTAGAAGACGATAAAATTTCATAGCCAATTCAAATTAATTAAGCACATAGTCATAATTAGTAGCAAGAATACGAAGTTGGTATCATGTTTGACATCAAAAGCGTGTAAGGGATTTTGGTCGAGGGACTTTCAAGGTCTTGTGGGGACGGAATTAAACCCGAAGACGTGTTAATGGCACGTGACGGTCGTTGAACTGTGAGTACGTATCTGTTGATAACTAAGTTATTTTTTTATCTAAGAATAGCCTTTGCCACTGAAATCGGTATTGAAAGATATTCACTTCCAATCGAAACGTAAGCATTTCTTTTGGTTGGTACCATCCCTATCTAATGTAGTTCGAACTGTTATATTGCTACGTTCTAAAATATTTCGGCACAATTTTTTAGTTTCTGTATATTGAAAGCTTTTGAGTCTCTTGAAAAGTTATGGTCTTCTTTCCATCGATTTTTTACCTACCTTAGCCCAAACGGTGCTCCAAAGCGAACTGAATTACCTTGTAGCCTTGACATTCATTAAGTGTGTATAATATATAAAAAAGAGGAAGGTGACATTGATATAGACATAATTAAAATAAAAATCACTTTAAACGTGCATCGTTGTGGCTTTATTTTAAAAGGACAGTGAGTTTTAGCATTTTTATCACATACGATTTAGAACGAATTATACAATTTACTATATAATATTTTGATCCAGTTGCATGGCCCGTGGTCACGGCTAAACAACTGAGTTTACTCGTGACCATTCTTAACTTACCTTTATATAGTAAAATGTTTCATCACATTGATATTTACCTAATATGCATATCACTTGAAACGAATATCGTTGTGTTTACTTTCAGAGGGCTTCTCTTTGTTTGGACTTGATGTTTGTTTGCATCGTTTCACTGGTAGATTGTATGTCAGTTCAGTGAACTCTCGTCAACATATTGCACTTTTAATACCAGTATTAAACATATACATAGAGTTGGAAACATAGATATTATGTCAAAAGAAAACCCGAATGGAAAACACATTGCGTTGAATGGAACTTTGGATTTCAGGTGCAATGAAAGTGTGCTATTTATATATTGTTCTGTGTCCAGCTGTGATATCTATTAGGTTACAATTGAAGAGAATTGTTAGTATACTTTAATACTAAATAGTACACGGATGTGAAGTGATGAATTGGAATACATTACTTTATAATGTATTATATATTATGAGTTATTTTTATAAATTTCGAATAGCAAATAAGAATGCTGAGTACATGTTATGGTAGCAAATAAACAAAGTAGCAAAAAAGGCAAATATAAAAATATTTGGTATTATGGGTAAATGAAAACTTAATGTACTTCAATTTAACCGTTTTTATTCATTTCCATTAAATGCTTATTGGCGCATTTCCCTTTTTAGTAACTAGTTATCGGTTGCACTACACTCTTTGAAATGGTCCTCGGTCTATTGAAAAAAGCTTTGCTATCTTCATTCAGATGTACCGCGTCTACTATCGTAATATGGTATAGCTGGTTTATGAGATATGTCTCGCCTACACAATTACAATCGCTATTTATCGCGGCAGTGCGACCAGGTTCCTTGCCACCATACCGCATGGGTACGGACTGTACAGATTGTATAGGTTAAGCTTTTATCGTCATCCGTATATATCAATGGTTTTTTTTTAATTATTGCGAAAGGGTAAGAAACGGGCATGCAGGCCACCTGATGTTAAGTGGTCACTGCATCCGATGGACAACCACGTCCAATCTCAAATAGAACAGAAGTTCTATTTAAGGATGGACGCGGATGCGTTCCTACTCTTGAGGACTAAGATGGTCGCCTCCAATAATGTGTGTCCGGCAACCACACCTCCCCAACCGAAACACAATACATGATGAACATGTTGCTTGACGGTGGGTTATGAGGTTGGCGGTGGTACCGCCCCGGGCGAGCTCTAACGGCTCTACCACCTTTAAAAATAGTGTTAGAAATATGGTTAGAAATAAAACCGCTTTCCAAGCCTTATATAACTTCTACCACTATCTTAATATATTATATTATACAATTATAACAATACTTACAAATCTGGGAAAATATTACTTTCCTTTTTTACCCATAAATAACAACAACGGTTAGGCAATTTCTTATCAATTTCTCCGTGAACGCAAGCTTGGGACATCCCTAATGTAACTACATTATCGGGCCCTTGAGGTCTCTCGGGAACGAATTTGCTGGGTATTAAAAATAGATGCTCACTCAAAAAGCGACGCACTTTTCCTTTGAGAATTGGATAAATATTTCATTTATATGAGATTTCCATTTTCAATTATTTAATAAGCTGATAAACCAGTTTTACTATCAATATTCTCTAGATTCACTCGAAATTTATTTAAATTCAAATAGAGTTTATTAAATGATTTCTATCGAATCTCTATACAACGTTAAATACGATGAATAAAACGTATTACTTATGGAGTTATTTTCAATGTATTATAATAATAGCTTAATCTAAACAATATAGAGAGTTGTCCGTGGTCTGCAATTACTTAACATTATCTAGTCTGCATGATCATTTTTGCGAGGCTGACTATCATCAACGAGCCTGCCAACATATAGTGTATTTTGGCGGGCACGTTGTCACGAACTAACGATGTTGATGGGTTACCCTTGTGCTGAGCTCGGCGAAGACGAACGCCACTGGCGGATTCCCGGAAGTGTGCGAAAGCATTCCTTTGTACCCCTATGATAAAGAGCTGGAACACCCATCAGGTTTTTAGTCGGTTGGTGACCGATATAACCTTCCGTGGACGCTATGGCGGAAGGTTCTAAATCCTAGTTTTCGTGACGAAAAAAAATCACTACAAGTTGACATGTTAGATTAAATTTCCAAAGATTCAAAAGAAAAAAAGTGAAAGAAGTGTAATTTCAGATTAAATCGCAGCGCTTATTTGTTCAAATTATTGAAATGTTAAATAAATTAGTAATATTCTAAAGAAAATAAAGAAAAAGGTGAAAGAAATGTAAGTTCAGATTATTTTCTTTAAAGCGTAGCGCTTATTTGTTCAAATTAAGTATTTATGTCGTACAATGTTGTGCGGCGTTCTTCGGTGCACCGGAAGTCGGAAGCAATCAAATATGTATGCAGTTCGTAAGTGCATTAGTGAGGCAGGGTATTTGCTTGTACCGGGATTGTACACTACAGTACTGTACTGTAGTTACAGTAGGTAATAAAGAAGGTAGTTAAGAGATTTACTTCAGGACTAAGTTTTAGTTACATTGGTTTGGAAGTATTTTAAATAATTACGATTGAGTGGAGTGTTTCGGTGTTCATTTTTAAGTTTTAATATTTTTTAATACGATATACTTTTAAATGCGTTATGTACCTGTTTGTCAATATGTCTGTATATCCGTTTGTCTATCTATATGACTTTCTGTTTGTATGTCACAACAATTTTATTCAAAGACTAGTAAGACTACAAGAAGTAAATTTGGAAAGTATATGTGTATTACTTGAATTAGTGAAAAAAAAATTAAGTGAAATTAATTAGGGATTTTGATTCCATACATTCATACCAATACAAAAAAGCACGAAAATTACTTTGATTAAGATGATATTGTGTATTTTTGAAGAGGAACCCAGAAGCTGGCGCCCTCCAAAAATAATAATTAAAAAAAAAATTATTCGCATGAACTCGTCACGGCCCATCCATGATAAATAACCTATTTTAAAGAACTTATCTTATCTGAATGAATTTATTGGCGCCAAACTACCCAAAGGTCGAAAGGCTATAAA
Organism: Phocides pigmalion okeechobee; assembly: GCA_018251015.1. Taxonomy (NCBI): domain Eukaryota; kingdom Metazoa; phylum Arthropoda; class Insecta; order Lepidoptera; family Hesperiidae; genus Phocides; species Phocides pigmalion. Next base: position 16,364 of record DWON01000541.1, read on the forward strand.
CCCAGAAGATGTAATAAATTCTAAAATGTACTTTAATAAATAATTAGCGTTGAACAACACAAGTGTCCTTTATTATTTTCGTGTTGCGCCTAATTGCCTGTTGGCTCGCTATTAATCAGTGGACACGGTCGGTGATCCAAGCCATAGGAGAAAGCAAGTATAGGAAGAGATATTTCTATAATTAATAAGGTTTAACAAAGATTTTTGAAGGTGGGAGAACTATAGTTCAACCTGGGAAGTACCACCGCTACCATCAGAATCCGCTGTAAAGCATTACTTGTGTTTTGGTTGAAGAGGTGCGGTTGCTGACTACACTTTGAAGCGAGGCGTCGATATTAGTCCTCAAGAGTAGCAACCTATCTACATTTGAACTCAGATATGATTTCAGTCGTTTTTTAGGTTGAACATCGATGTCTATGGGCTGCGACTACTTAACATCAAGTGGTTTGCATGCTCATTTGCTACATTTCTCACATAAAAATACTCTTTTAAGTGTACATTAATATCCTGTTTTGTTGATATCAGGTATATAATTGTCTTTACAAATACCAAAACTTACAATTCCGTTAAGAAAACGGAAATAATAATTTTATTAATCCTCACATGATGACATTTTCGATAGCATTCATGATACACTAAATTACGACTACAAAAAATGCAGACCCAGACCCAAAATCTAAATTTTAGTGTCGGTTGTAGACAATACTCCGCAATAGACTGGCGAGAAAAAATAATATCATAAATATATATCATGTCATAAATGTTTTATTAATAAAATTTAATTGCAATTTGTATACAATAGAGATACTTAATTATTAAGACCGTTGGTAATCATTTAACTAGTTTTGGCGGAAGGTACTCTAATTGTCTTAACGATAAAAAACCTTTGATGGGTACTGTTAGTTAGTTGTGACTATTTACTAAAGCAGCTAAGCTTAACTGTCGAGTATACTATAAATATTTTAATACAGTTTGAAGTGATATAAGCAACAGATAAATCTGAAAACGCTTGTCATCTGTGTCTTACAACAAACCTATTTTGGGGTAACATTTGAGTATAAATAACATTTAATTGCTTACATGTTACTATTACTATTTTAAATGTTAAAAGGCTGAAATATAGTTCCTCTTTGTAACAAAAATATCACTTAATAACGTATTTTAATGTAAAGAAAACTAAGTATGCCGTTTATTAGTACTCGATTAAAATAAATTTGAGAATTTGAAACTAATATCATCGCGGAATTTATATATTTTACTACATAACCGGTACTCACGATTAACGCTTTTTAATTTCCGATATTTCGAACCAGTTCACCGCAAACACTTTGAAGCGAGAAAACCCTCTTATCTTAGTCCTCAGGAGTAGCAACATCTACGTTCGAGCTCAAATAGGATTCCTGTCGTGTTTGTCTGTACGTGGATGTCTATGGGCTGCGACTACTTAACATCAGGTGGTTTGCGTGCTCGTTTGTTACTCTTCTCACATCAAAAACGCAGTTTAGCCCTGAACACGAGCCATGCAACTGAATCAAAATATCGTAAATAAAAGCGTCAAGCGTGAGTACTAGTTACATAACAAAATGTAAATTAAAGATGTAGTAAGCTCTGAGACTACCCAACAAATAATAAAATATATAATTTCCGGAAAAATATTGGATTAAAATCATATGTTACTGCATTATGTTCGAAAAACAAACACAATAGATGCCTTTAAAGTGAATAAAACCACTTACTTCGTGCAACCTCCGTTTGGTAAACTGATTTCAGAGCTAACCGTAATTCGAATGTAGTATTAATGAGCGCGGTAAACCGACTACCGTTTGAAAATTAATTATGTAACAGAGTAAATCGAGTATAAGGGGAAGTAGATTAAATTGAGGGATTAAGTTAGTACAGACATACAGACAGGATGTAAGGTGGAACAATAATTCAATTGGGGAGGTACCACTGTCACCCTCATAATCTGCGGTAAAGCAGTTCTTGTGCTTCGGTTGGAGAGGTGCGGTTGCAAGCTGCACTTACAAGTGAGATGACCAGCTCTGTCCTCAGTAATCTTTATTACCGTATACAAGATAAACAAATATTTTCAAAACAGATTTTAGAAAAGGCATGACGGAAAACAAAAGGTGCATGACTTTTGTCGTCATGGTATACCAGACGCTCTTACCACCAAGTTAAAGGGAGAATGGCAGCAAATGAGACCGTCATGTCGCTTGTCGTCATGCATACGAGTCAGTGTTTTTTTATGAGAGGACAACAGCAAACGGCCATCTGATGTTAAGTAATCGCTGCAGCCCATGGTCATCCACATATAAGAACAAACAATTACTTTCTATCTGAGTTCGTACATAGATGCGTTGTTACTAAGGACTGTGATAGTCGCATCGCTTTTAAGTGTAGCCGGCAACAAACTGCCAGAATACACGACCGGTATCGTCCACGGGTTCACACCGCGGCTTTCATCACCTAAAGTCAACTCACAATGATCGATACTCCACTTGCGAGACAGATCTTATTCCCAGTCGTCATCTGTACACTCCAAATATTTACTTGCCGTGAGACAGACTTGTTGTGTTTGGGGCCGCCAGGTGCGCGACATTAAACCAGTTGGAATCGAATTTAGTTTTTTTATTATTATGAAAGAATAAGAAACTAACTGATTTAAAAAGAGTGCCGGAGCTTTTTGCCCCGGCTTTTTTCTCCAGGTTAACCTGGCTAAGGTTACAGGTTAACCGGGCGCTCAAAGCCCTTGACGTTCATTAAGTGTATGTAAAAATCTTACAATGAAAAAAAATTTAATTTGATTAGAATGTCATTTTATTGTTAACATCAAAAAATACAATACAATTTATTCATATTGCTATGAGTACTACACAGTCCAAGTGGTTTTGCAACGTGACAGAACCTGTATTGTTTGACCGGGAAGATGGCCCTGCTATACTAATGTACAGTAATTGTACTACCTCTCTTACTTGCGAATCTACCTTAATATACCATATTTGTTCTTCATGAAGAGACTTCTCTCTTTTTGTGTGGCTTCAGGTGGGACTCCTGTTCTATATAGAGTCAGTTCCCGATTTTGATGGAAGGCAGTCAATCATATTAGGGACCGGTTTTTTATATGGTTAAAGGAGTAAAATAGTGTAGGGAGTAACTGACATTGAATGGTTTCAGTAGCCCACAAACATCGATGTCCGAACTCAAAGAAGACTAAAGTCTTACTTGACGTCGTGCACAGATGCGTACTCGTAGTTACTCGTGAGAACTGAGACGGTCGTCTTGCTTAACAATGTAGCCGGCAACCGCACATTTCCAACCTAAACACAAGATCTGCATTACGGCGGATTATAAGGGTGGGGTGGGTGGTATCTCTGCTGTTGAACTGTTGTTCTAATACTCTTATTAGCCGACAAAGCTTAGTAAAGATAATGTAAGTTATCAAAGTTCTTAAAATAAGTGCATATTTCAATATTTTCTAAACCGAGATAAAATACTCACAAAGCCTACTCACCGCAGATCCCGTGGCCACAAACAAGTTACGAGTTTACCCGCTACCGACCGTATAAGTAGCAGCCAAGTAATAACTGAGGGTTCTGTTTCCGAGAACGTTAAATGCATGAAGTATTGATTTTGATGTGTATTGAGAAGAAGAAATTTGAAGGTGAGAGAACTATATATCAACCAGGGAGGTACCACCGCCGCCCTCGTAATCCACTGTAACATGTTATGTGTTTCAGTCGGAGAGATGCGGTTGCCGGCTACACTTTGAAGCGAGACAACCAGTCCGCAGGATTAGCAATGTATCTACGTTCGACCTGAGATAGGATTTCAGTTGATTCGGTGGTTGTACGTGGATATCTACGGGCTGCGACTAGTTAACATCGGGTGGTTTGTATGTTAGTTTGCTACTTTTCTTACAAAAAAAATTAAAGAAAGCGCCTCAATATTTGCAGCAACAGAGGGGTCGCCGCATCGCGGGTTTTGAAGGAGAGCTCTCTTTACAATTTTTTTGAAGAACCCTATGTTATAGCGTTCAGGGATTACCTCAGAAGGAAGTTCGTTCCATATATTGTGCCATATAGGCGCTAATTAAGCTATGCGTACAACTGGGTCTTTATGTTGAATTTATATTTTTTTTATGATTCAAACTCACCTTGAAAGTTTTAAGGCTAATCAGGCAATCTATCGGACAAATATGATATTAATTAAGAATTATCCTGATGAAACTGTTGAAATATTTAAAATCTAAACGTATCGTATTATTGATATTATATGTGTTTACTACAGTTATAAAATCTGTAAGGTTAAACATCGACAATTCAGTCCTAATTCATAAAAATAACCCAGTATAGTAACCATATGGTTGGCAACCGTAGGGTTACCAACATACTACAAAATAATGTATTTATTTTACGGTGGTTCCTGTCTGTATTATGTACTGTTAAAAATGCATTTTGCGTGTGAGAATTATTTTTCTAAGGTAAAGGATCAATATTGTTTATTTATGTTTAAATTGCTACCATCATGATTGTAATCATATCAACATTCGATGAGATACGCCCGTATTCAAACGACATTTATATATTTTTTAAATATTTTTTAAGTATATATTTTTTAAATTTGTTCGAAAAGTACTATAATTAGCTGTTAAACCGTTGGCAACCCTACACACGCTAGACAGCACTAAACAAGCGACAGCTAGACAATGGGAGTTAAGGGGCGCTTCCTGTGAAATTTCACGGCGCGTCCCAGGTCAATCAGCTGCTAACGAAATAAACTGCCACTTCCACGTCCATGCTCCGCGTACTCGCGGCACGTAGGGATGGCCGCCATATAAGTCATTTAACAAGCGTCAAATTATTATACAAAAAATCATATTAAAAAAATATTGAGGAAAAGTTGTGGACAAAACACAACTTTTGAAAAAAAAAAGTGATAAAATATGCAATTATTTAAATATTAGTATAAATATTTTTAAATTATTACGCATAGTAACGTTAACCACATGATACGACCAAATTAATTACTTATCGATTTATAAAAAAAATATCAACTAAATTAATATTTTTAACTATTAATGACTCATCTAAATAGTTACAGCAGTTTTTTAGGTATTACTTCATAGGAAATAAATACCATATAAAAAGGGACAACCAGCAGAGATTACGGTCATTGTAAGTATTTATTATTAAGGAAATTTCCTTTTTTTGGATATTCTTTATAAAGTATGTATAATGCATAAAATACATTTAAATATTTTAAGGAAACCCCGTAACGATAATGAAGAGGATAAGAAGACGACATAGATAAATGTGCTCTGTAACGAAGCATCATACCGTGTTCCGTCACGTCATACAAATTAGTATACCCTCAATGTGCACCAGTAGATGTTTCACCACAAAAATCCTCCTTATTAGTGTGATGCTGAGAAAATATGTGACAGGCATGAAATAACCCGATGGCATCGCGACGCTAGGTGTCTGCAACGAATTAATATTGTTGTAATGGCGTTGCCGCTCATAAATAATTCTTATCTGAGTTTTTTAAAGTGTTCTCCCAGTGAGGGGAAACAAGAGATTTCTGTTTGTAAGCTCTCTTGTGGCTGTATTTTGCATTTATTAGCGATTGTATTTTTCCGTTTTAAAAATTGTGTGCAGGAAAATATATTGTTGTGCTTTCTTCGTTTCAAAGTGGATTTAATTCAGTTACGATTTACAATTGTACTATTGTTTATTATAAATCAAGCGTATGTGTAAATTCATAGATTTACAATGTTATGTTAATAAAAAAATACAAGTAAAACTTTAAAAATAAATTGATATAATTTATTTGATATAATCCTGCAATTAAAAATATCTACTGTTCGTTTTTCAATCAAAATAATATATCAATATGTATTTTTTTGTGCTATCGTTAAATATTAATTGTTCAGGAGATGTCGCGTTCCGAATCGACAATACATTAAGAAAACAGTGTAGCTGATATTTTTAAACGGCTCAGCAAGCACATAATAAATATATTTAATTACAATCCTTCGAAAAGTGCATACCGTTTTTAAGGAAATGTTAAAACAGCTTTTTGTTTCTACAAAAACTGACGACCCTAACACTATACCACTTTCGTGTCGAAGCGCGTATCATTCGCATCACTCGATCTCTATAATGAATTAGCACTTGGACCTTATTACCTTGGTGAAAAGTGCGAAAATTATCCATCAACCTCCACTCTAACTGAATGAACAGGTGCGGGTTCGGTAGCACATATCCTGAAACATCACCAATAGAGCGTGACCTTTGACGTTAATAGATTGTTCCTGTAATGAACGAACGCTATAGATCTTTACACGTTGGTTTTATTTACGCGTTTGATGATGTACATTCAACAGAATTGCAGTCCCAGTTAGAAAATTGATGGTAGGTTTTACTTTAGATAACCTTTTTTTCTGGTGAGAAAAAACCTTTTGAAGGTATCGTGAGAGCGATACTGGGTTAGGTATGATTACCAACTATTCACAAAAATCTATATGCCTTACTTTATTTGCTTCTGTTGTACACTAGGATTTAGGGGATATGCAGCTCAGATTCTTCTGCGTGTGCTTCTTTGAAGAACACTAGGGTAGCTCGATGGCTCCCTCGACACTTTCCGAACCATCCCACAGGGCGATGAGTAACCTAGCATCCTTCCTGGAGTCACAGGGAGAGATCACATCGATTTTTTATTTCTACCGTGATGACTAAGATGGTCGCATCCGATATGAAAATAATTAAAATGCTAAGGTTTCGAAGTTTTATTAACAATTTTAACTTATAAAGTACGTTTTTTATGTCAGAAGAGTAGTTTGCTACGAGCATGCAAATCACCCGATGTTAAGTGTTCGCAGCCCATAGACATCCACGTACAACCACAAACACGACTAAAATCCTATCTGAGCTGGAAGATATGTAGATGCGTTGCTACTCCTGCGGACTAAGATGGTCGCCTTACTATAAAGTGTAGCCGGCAACCGCACCTCTCCAACTGAAACACAAGAAATGCTTTACAGCGGATTATGAGGGCGGCGGCGGAACCTCCGCGATCGAACTATAATTTTCCCACTTTTCAAATACGGCTGAAGTCAAGGGTAAACGCTTGTAGATATTTGTAGCATTTTTATAACATTTACATTAATACATTCGCCCTGATCGTAGCCTGTCTAAATCAACTCCGCATTGGAGATATAAATATTTTCATGAATTAATTTAAATGTCTGAGAGTCTAGACAAATTATGTGCAAAACAGAAGATAGATATTTTATTGATTTTATATAAAGCTGATAAATAGGGAGCTAGAAAAGATTATAGTCATAGTCGGGCGTCCAAGCCGTGGTGGATTACGGTCTTCAAGGATGCTCTCTTTGCCCCACCCCGACTTAAATCAAAGTTTCGCCCACTGTTGAATGGGAAGGGGCTCGAGATGGACTCTTCGAAGTATTCAACTCACGCTGCATTCTTCTGCCGCGATACCGCCCAATGTCTGAAGACTCCTTTTAGTCACCTTGTGGGACAGGCGCTAGGTATCATAGCGCTATTCTGATCCTGCACTACCGGAACGAAGTGTACTAACGGTAGAAGCTATCAAAGTTCGTCTTCGGCGGTACCATCGTGTCACCTATTTCTGTCTTGTAACAGCAGTATCAAACGCCACAACAGACACATGTACACCCAAAACTGATTATCCTCGTTTTTTCAAATGTGTGCAGGTTTTCAAATGTGGCAGAAATATAGTTTGACAGGGACACCTGTAAGATACATATACCTGAAAAACTTTACCATAACATTCTCTTGAAAACCTTTAAATTTTATTTATGTAAGTTTATAAACAGTTTCACACTTTACAGGTCTTTAGACTTAGTATATGCCCTTAAAGTTCCTGAGATGCTATCACAATTTCCGTGACCCTTACCGCGTGAATCATGTTAGACCTTCATAATAAACAACTTCGTTTAGGTCCAACTTTAAGGTGCAAAGGATCTGTATACCTGCGAGTCCTCTTATCTATTTTAAGATATTTAAACTCTAAACTGTTTGCTTTGACAGATAAGTTACTACGCCTATACACGTTTCTAGCTTGTAATTCACTAATTTCGATGGAAAGGTGCTATTTCCACTTCAATATTAGACGACTATGTTGGTTTTCAGGAGTTGCATGGTATTTGTAATGTAATTAAACATCAAACCATGTTTGAGAAAAAAAAATTTTATTCTAAAACTCACAATTAACGATTTGCCGATATTTCGTACCAGTTGAATTGCTTTTGGTCGAGGCGAAACTGCAGTGGCATGGGAAACTATTGTTCTGTCTACCCTACGTCTAGTACGTTTCTTTTTTGCGTTCCACACTATTTGTAATTTAAATAAAAAAAGGTTTTAATAACGGGCAATTAGGAATATTGAGGGGTATAAGGATTATAGTTTTTTTTTCTTAGAGAAAATCTAAAAATCATACATAGATGCGTGCAATAAGACTCGGCCAGGAATAACGGAGTAATGCTTCAAGGAAACTCCCAACAAGCAAGAGAATAACCTCCATATATGGTATAGAGTGAAAGGCGAGATGAAACAGATTACAGAAACACAGGCCGCTAACAAATCCGTTAGGATTCTAAATTCAAATCCTAATACCCACACCATAATGTATCTGTTTATCAAACACTGAATACGAAACAAAAGGTTTTCGTTGAGGTCTGATGTTTGTTAATTTATTTATTTGAGACCCACCAACACATCATACACGGACATACACAAAATCATACACAAATAATCCAAAATTCGTGTTCCACAATTAGAAGTGAATACAACATGCAGTTAAAATTTTATGTGTTTAGTCCATTTTGGATATTTTATAAAGTTATAATTTTATGTAAATTTCTTATAATGATAAAGATAAGTCACTTTAAAACTAGTATCATACTCTAACATCTCCCGAATATCGGGGGGCCGACTGCTTACGCGATACGGTTGTACAATCAGAGTAGTCCACGCCGCCCACTAAACAGTGGGATAATCTCATCGTCGCATTAACATTGTTATCGTGTTACGTCAAACAATGAATGTAGCCCAGTGACATATCCGGGGAGTATTGAGCCTTCTCGGGGAGAAGTGCGGGTAAAGAAGGAACCCTCGAAGCCCGAATAATCTCTACCCATCTCTTCCCCCGTTAGAGCCATTAGTACCGCTGGGTGTGATAGATTAGGTGTAGGACGTCCCCTGATTCGCTTAATACTTATCGTTTCCCTGTGGCGCTCTGTTTTCTTGAGAGTTATTACGCTAGATCACCTGCGACAACCATGAGAACATCTGCTTAATCCAACTGGGGTCTTACCTAGTGATGAACTTTCCTCGTACTCGGCAGTGGCGCACTTCACCTGAAACCGTTCGCTTAAGTTAAAGGCATCGAATCATAAGCAAATATCATTTAGAGTTTTCGCAAAATGGGTTTAGTGTTTAAAAAAGTTTTACCTTTACTACTCTCTGTTAATCTTCACACAACCTCTACTTTCAAAACTTACTGAAAATTATTACAATGTAAACATAACGACTATAACATTTCCTCAATAGAAAGTATTTATTTGTAGACGAAATTCCCGCCTACTCCCAATTTCAAATGATGTGCGAGTTAATAGAGGAAATCCTATTAGAGATGTGTTCGTCCGTTTGGGTCATGGATATATAAACTAAATAGACTCCTAATGCAATATGAATATTTTTAATAGTGTCAGTCAAATAGATCCTATGTAGGGTCACATTTTACTTTTATAAGGGTCATTGCGTGCCACTAAGAAAATTGAGTTAATCTATGAATATGAATATTGCAAGTTTTAGGCGCACCTTTGTTTTTATGAAGTCAAAATCACGTGTAATACTCACCATACCTTGATTTAAGAGTGAGGGGAAATGTAATGAACAACCTGCTACAAAATACTTGCATTAAGATAAAAAAAACTTAAAACAATGAACAGAAAAAAAACAATAAATTTTAAAATATGTTGACCAATTAGTAACTAACAATTTAAGGTATAAAATAAACTAACTTTATCGTTAAAGACCGCTTGCATAACTTACACACCTATGAATTCTTCATCACTTTTCAAATGACAATTTCAGAACTTTACAATCAGCATGTGACCAGCGTCCATCGTGACAACTAAATGTGGAGCATACTAACTTTTACTAAAGCATAAAACTTTCTCATTCTGAGAACAGACCGGTAGCAAATAGTGGGACTGTAATAAGATAATTATGATAATGTCCACTTATCTGAGCCAATTATCAACATGCTCTCTGATCCAGACAGCATGCAATCTGACCCCGCACACAACAAGTCCACAAACTTTAAAAATTATTACCTATTAGCTACAGCCTGCGATTTATTTTCATATTTTGTTTTCTTTAAAGATTTTGTAAGTAGAGAAGTTTCATGTATTCTTTGATTCATAAGAAAATGAAAATGGAAGGTAATCTGACATTAGCACGTATTAATGCACAGATGAACAGACAAAAACTCTGACAACTATTGTTTTGGACCCTGTTGCGTTAATAAATAGTTTTTGTTATCTACATACACTCCTTGTATATACAGCGATCACTTACAATTTGATTGCTTGTATAGATAGAATAAAACTCTATAATTACTTCGTCCACGATTCGAGCGTTACTCGGAAGCTAATCGGGCGATACCGGGAACAACCATAAAATTAGCTGGAAGTAGTGAAAGAGACGCGGAGAAGGGTTTATGGGTAGCACGGGGTGGTCGAGACACGAATTTTGTTCTATTTTGGCTCTCAACGCCCGCATTACACTTCCGTAACCTAATTCTTAGTTCTTCACATTTTTTCATCGTTTTTTATATGTAAGAAGATTGGTAAGGAGTGAATTCAGAAAAAGAAACTGAAGTTCTATTGGTGGTCTCATATTACGGAAAAACTAGGTAATAATGATTATAATATCTATTTTTAATCAATCCCTGGATAAAAAGTAGTTTAGAAATAAGATGCAAGGTAGTAAAACAACAGTTCACCGGGCGTACATCGGGGTACCATCATCGCCCTCATTATCCGCGGTAAGACCGATCTTGTGTTTCGATTGAAGAGGTGCAGTTGCCGGCTACACTTACAGGCGATACGATCATCTACGTGCACATCAGGTAGGACTTTAGCCTTGTTTGAGGGTGAACTTAGAAGTCCCGTGGACTGCATAGTCAGTTTAACATTATCTGGTCTGCACGCTCATGCATTACTTTTTCAAAATTAAAAAGAATTCGATCCACCAATTTATTTAACCATAAAATGTGTGAATCCGTATTGAGGTCGAAAACAAATAAAATAGTTGAAAGGAAGCTGTCAATCAGAGCAAATCCTACCAAAGACAGATACTAAATCTTCGCCCGAAATAACAAAGCGTCGTTTTAAGGAAAAACTCGAAGAGCTCATTAATTACTTACGACCACGATGTGGGTTCATTCCCATGAATTATGCATTTGAACAGTTCACGTGATTTTTTATGTGAAAAGAATAGCTAACGGGCTTGTGACTGATCTGATATTAAACACTCGTTCCAGCCAATTGCAGCCAGATAAATCAAACGTTACTGATTGTCCTATTTAAGATTTTACGTAGATGCATTGCTATTCCTCATGACTGAGATGATTACCTTGCTTCTAAGTATCGTCGAATTGCATGTTCCATATAAATCATGAGAGTTGATTTGTATATCGAGTAATCCATAATTCTACCATCTAAATACTTGTTTTATCAGTTTTATGTTTCTTACCATTTTATTTTCTGCAATAAATTTGTTATTTATTTTTATATAAATCAGATTTCTGTAATAGTCGCATCGTTGTAGGATCGTAGGCGCTTATCGGTGATATTAATGTCGGGACTTATAAAAGACCTTAAGATTTAACAGTTCTTTTATCTATCCGTCCATTTGTTAATCCGCTTGTGAAACTAATGATAAAATTTGAGGATTAAGGACGAGAGCAGCCAAAAAATGAGCATCAGAGTTAATTGATCGATAAGCGTTTTAGATAGTATCATATTATTAAATTAAAGCGAAGGTAAATTATTGCATTACGTTTTCATTATTAATGAAATATATTACGTGTAGTAATAATCTCATAAGCCATAAAGTATTACTTCTATTTCGTTTGGAGAGGTGCGGTTGCCGGCAACACTTTGAAGCGACGCGAACATCTTAGTCCTCAGGAGTAACAACGCATTTAAGTTCGAGCTCAGATAGGATTTTGGTCGTATTTGTGGTTGTACGTGAGTGTCTATTGGCTGCGACTACTTAACATCATGTGGTTTGCATGCTCGTTTGCTACAATTCTCACAAAAAAGAAGTTAAACTACAATTTGACTAGATTTTCTTTATAATCCGCCGTTAAGCAAATCTTTTGTTTGCTTTAGAGACGTGTGTTCAATACACACACTCTGTTGCCGGATCAATAAACAAATGAAGCGACCAACTTAGTGAGTCATGAATGAAGCGATCAACTTAATGTAGTAGCAACGCATGTATGATCAACTTTAAGCAAGATTTGTTCTTCATGCAGTTAGTTCCAAATTCCATGCGTTGTAGTGAACATACATACATATACCTACCTAGATGAACAGCAGGTCCATTTAAGACATTAATTCTATAAAGAATATCATAGAAATAATTATCATATTTATCAGCAACCGAGAAATATCATACTTGTTGATAAAGTATAACTTCAGTACTCAAAGTTATAAATTCGCACACTACGTCTAACACGAACAAAGAACTTTGGGAGCTATATTAGATACTTCTCCAACCAACAAATATGATATCAACGCCGAAATGTGATCCCAAGACACTTAGTTTCAAACTTAGTTGTGCTTTCATATGATTTAGGATATTTTCTCTCGTGGGAAATACGAGTTAACTTTATCAATTACTTTAATAATTTAAGATGGTGGAACTCTTTGATGTCTGACTTTTCTTTGCGAAAATCAAATGAGCGTGCAGCTTACTTGATGTCGTTACAGTCTATTGATATAAAATATCAAAACTTGACTAAACACCATCATCATTCTAAATTCTCCATCAGTCATCTAGCATTGCTTCTCCTAAGGATTAAGTTGGTGGCTTGTATTTCAAATCAGCAATCGTACCAACTGTAATATAAAAGTTTCTTCACAGCGAATTATGAGGGCGGTCGTAGCTCTCCAGTCGACATAAAGTTCTACCTGAATTCTAAATTACTATGAATGTGAATGTGAATTTAGTTTTGTTTGTTATGATGAGATATTAAGAAAGACATAGAATAGTTTTTATTAAAAAAAAAAAAAAAAAAAAAACAGAAATATATTTGGCAACCATGATTGTTTATGAAAAATTTGAAATCTAGCAACTTCAAAGCGTTCAAATCAATATTTTGTTGCCTATAGCTTTAGCTATCTCGCATATTTTGTGTATTTTATGTTACTTTGTTGTGTCACTTACAAGCAATACTAAAACTGTTTTAATTTTTTTTTAGGGTTAGATAACAGTTTATCGTTTTAGTTGTTTCTCGCCGCAATGATCTTTGTTGATTTATTTAAGGGCAATGATGATTTATTTAAGGGCTTCAACGCAAGTGAAGCCGTGGGTAAAAACTAGTTTTTGCATATATTTATACTTTGCAAACTGAACGTAGCACAGAATTTAACATTTAAGGACCGGAAATATAGATCACAATTACAACGCTCCAGTAATCACGCACTTTGTTATTACAATAAATTATAATAAAACAATAATTCTCAATCGGAAAGTTCTGGTTCGTTTGCAGAGAGATTTATTGCATTCGCTGGAAATATTTGCATGTTGCGTTTCCTGAATGATGGCAGTATTTTATGCGTTTGGATAATTTTATTACTTACTTTAGGGAAAGGGGCTATTGAGTGAAATTGATAAAATGTGTCATGGGTCAACAAAGATGAATACCATGGATTGGTCGCGAACAAAATTGAAAATCACTTTTAGATCGTTGCTACTCCTGAACTAGAATCCTGAAGATTTACAGACAGATTCCTTGTAAAGCGTAAGTAAGCACTAAAGACAGAATTTTGGAAATTCTACACCTAATAGGGTAAAATAGATAATATAAAAAAGATAAATAGATGATGAAGGATATAGGGTAAAACTAAACTGCGAGATATATTGGAATGTATTTTTTTATTGAATTCTATGCGATTGTATGTACGATTGATAGTCTGTACTAATATCATCGCGGAATTTATACAATTCATTATACATATATCTAAAGGGTACTCCTTACGATTAATGCTTTTTAAATGCCAATATTTCGAACCAGTTACATGGCTCGTGATCTCGGCGAAACTGAGTTTCATTAAAGTAAATATTGACTTCTGTATGAGCAAAGCTGTAAGCAAAGTGAGTAAATAAATAAAAGTCCTGGTTTGTAATATTAACAATGGTCAAAACCCGACGTACCTTTTGTAAGCATTGTGTATTTATCTTCCCTTTTCCTGGTATCTCCCGGACGATCCCGTTTCTCCGCTATTTTTGTAATGGATTCCCTCCATTAGCAGTTAATGTTGTGGCCGGTTCAGTACGTGAATGTCTGTCATTGAGACTTTCGGAGAATTTATGACTAGACTAGACTATTCACGTAAATTCATTCGTACACACAACATTTCGTACTTATATTGTACAATTCTTTATTTATCTCCAGATTAACATTTACCAACGGCTTTCTTCGCTTCGGCATTTTTAATGTGAGAAAAGTAGCAAACGTAAGTTAAGTAGTCAAAGCCCATAGACATACACGTACAATCACAAACACGACTGAAATCCTATTTGCGCTCGTACGTACTCGTATATACGTTGCTACTCCTGAGGAATAAGATGGTCGGCGCGCTTCTAAGTGTAGCCGGCAACCGCACCTAAATGTAACCGCACGACACACAAGTAATGCTTCACGACGGATTATGAGCTAATATTGGAATAACTGGTCATGTCAACTAGTGCCGCTCTAGACATCTTTAACGAATTGCATATAGAAAAGGACCTGAAGTTAAACGCACAATGTAAGAACAAATGGACACAAGCCATTAAAGTTCTTATGTTAGAAGAATAACAAATGAGCGTGCAGACTAGCTGAAGTCAAATAGGAGTCACGTTCTGTCTGGCGTCAGGCAAGAATGCAGACTCGTGTGGACTAAGATTCATGTCGCAATTAATAAATCAATGAAACAATCAAGCAATAAAGCATGCAAGCAATCAATCAGTCAAGCAATCAAGCAGTCCAGCAATCAATCAAACAAAAAGACAAACGAACGAACAAACAAACAAACAAACAAACAAACAAACATCTATAAATCAACGAAAATATATATATATATATATTTTTTAATTGGAACCTAGTTGTGAAAACAAACAGTTAGAAACATCTATTTCGAACG
>DWON01000542.1:0-31812 GCA_018251015.1 Phocides pigmalion okeechobee
AACATGTTGCTTTACGGCGGGTTATGAGGGTGGCGGTGGTACCGCCCCGGGTGAGCTCTAATGGCTCTACCACCTTTTGTTTATTTTCTAGCTATATATTTCTTCTATAAAATTATGTTAATATCTTAAATATGAAATGGTTATTTACACCAATTGGATCAGGCATATTGGGGAATAATCATTTTATAACTAATAATTTTCCATCTCACTTTATCTTTTATTTTTTTTTGATTTCACTGCATTATTGTTTAACAATTCACAGAACCATACATCTTACAAAATCCGTGCATATAGAGATAAAGTAATCGTGTTGAATTACTTAATTTATCTTTTCAAGGATTCTATAGATACATCGACAATCAGAATGATCAAATTAAAAATGTTGCTTTTTAACCGGTTACAGGATCCCAAAAAATTCTAAAATTTAGATACTTATCTCGCTAGATAGTACTATAATTACATAATGAGCAGAAGTCCCACTTAAGGTCGACCACATATGCTTTGCTATTAAGGACTATTTCGGTCGCCTTAGATTACACATAATACATACCTGATGGAGTGACGGGGCTCTCCGCGTTGCTAAGTAGTTCCCACTTGAGTTGCAGGCGACGGAACTTGCCGCCAGAGTTGTTGCTGCCGTTGCCGGTGTTGCCGCTCGCCACGCTGTTGGCTGAGCCCGGCCTCCACTGCTCATCGCCACTACACTCCAGCTAAACACACAATAGCTTATGGTTATTATTATCAACCATAATATGCTGATCCAACGGTTATCAACGATACATGTCATGATACGGTCAATGAGGCATGAAACATAAGCCCCATGCAAAAAGGACATTACGTAAGTACTACATTTTTTTCTTAGTATTTAATTGTTTCATAAGTTGCCACGCAAATTAATATCAACAGGTTGGGTATCTACTTGCTACTTCATGTAATTAAGTTATAAAAAAAAAATCAGAATATCAATTTTGTCTACCTATATATCTATAAGACTTAAACTGAATACATGTTTGTAAATCTACTGAATATGTTATACCACTATAGGTATGCCTTTTCTAGATGTAAATACTCGTTTTTTCTTACTTCAGGACATTGGTAAGTTTAAGGAGAAAGTACAAAAATTACAAAAAATGTGGTTGTTAGTGATCAGTAATAATTACATTAACGAAACATGCATGGTATTCCTGGCAAACAAAAATCCCACATAAGACATCTACAGACACATTTACCTGTATATTTGTAATGTACTAATTACTAGGACAAGGACTTAGGTGTTCCGTTTTCCTGGTTTGTATATTGTATTTTTCAGTTGGAAATGTTCCCAGAAATGACTGTAGGTATGTAACATAGGAGCGATTGAGTAAACAGCCGCCGGTGGCTATGCGTCATTACTTGACTGATGGAATATCATGTATACGCATGAACCACAGGCTAGTCAGTTTGTGGTCGCATGTTTTCTTCATAATGAAGTATATGTATCAGTACATTAAAACAATAAATATTTCATATATACGTATTACATATGCCATACTTTGAAGCAAATGATTCGATTAGAAAAAAAACACAAAGTAATGGTGAAAGAAACAAATGAAAATAGTGCACATACAAAAAAATACACTCGACTTTATATCTAACATTAACTAAGCTGAACACAAAAAACATAAATGCTGGAAGCGTTTGCCAAAAATGACAATGAAACTTAGAAATAAATGGACAAAACGAAACAAGCCGCTATACGAAGCACATTCAATTTCACACTAGGGCCCCCAATTTACCTTTAAGTCATTGCCGGCAGGTTTAGTGGGTTTATTGTTCTCTAAGCTATCAGTGTAATCGTCACTGTCATCAAAGACTAAACGATCAAAAGCTTGCATGAGTTTGGAGCCCAGTTGGACTCCCGACCATCTCCTGTTGTTCTCTAGCTCTATCCGGCTGTTATTAGGACATATGTCGTAACCGATGGAGGTGGGGTTGACACACGACCGCGGCCTGTTCTTTTCCAGGGTAGTTTTAACGTTGGCCGAATCGTTCAGCAGGTCGGGGGTCGACGGCTCTTTATTTTTGGGCTCCTTGTGTCTCATAATGACGCTAGTTTGGCAATCGTCGCTGGACAGGCCGCTCGACTGCATCGAACGGACCAACTTCAGGAGGTTCCGCTGGTTGAGTGTTAGTGGCGGAGTGTTAATCGAAGTGGGCTGTTAAATACATGAAAGTTTTTTAACATCATGCAACATGCCATCCAGCGTTAGTAGAATGTAAATAGTAGAACGTCCTTGACAGTTCGACATCGACCGTTCGATTGTGCCTTTATTTGCATTTTATGAAAGCTGTGCACGAAAGTAAACGCTAAATTTGTCTTTGTTCGCTGTGAAATGTGGTTCCAAAGCACATGCAATAAACAATAAAATGCAAATAAAGCGACATTTGCTTAGATTTGAGGCGATAGTCAGTATGTAGTAACGTGATATCAAGGCTCGAGCGGCATGTAGGTATATAGTTATTAGAGATCAAATATGTATACGAGTTCGAATGATTTGTTAGTGTTTATCTTAAAAGGTTAACGTACCCGACTGGCTGCTCGCATGTCATTCTCGATTCTCTTGAAGCTTCTGTGTAGTTCTCGCATTTCAAACATAAGATCCAGAGAAAAGGGCAACAATCTCAAAGGCTCTAAACTGGCCAGTAACGTATCTAAGAGGGCTCTACACCGCGGTTCTCCGATGCATCCCGCCAGTATAAGGGAATCAGGCCCGTAATGTTTTTCCAGGATAGATTCTCTTGTCCTCACATAGGAGACCCATGCATCGACGGACTGCGCGCTGTATACAAACAACAATATATCTAGTTACGTACTGTATTTGCCTTATATATATTTTTGTAGTTTTTACATTGTTAATGAAATTGATACATCGCTAAATTTTTATTCACAATTACCCACCACATGAATAGTTTCGTTTAAAAAACAAGTTTCTGTGAAAACAAAGCGTACATCCAAACAACCTTGGAATGACGCAGTTTTTCTATAAAATCAGTTCAGTGCTTATTATTCATGAAATCGTCATATATATTGTTTTTTGATAAATAAACATACAAGTCGTAAAATTATTTGTGACTGGAATAAATGTCTTATACTCACTTTAGAAGGCCCAAAATAAATGCGTTAAACTTGACCAGTCCTTCGGTAACCGCATCTTCACTGTTTATTCTCAGTACCAGCTCGTTAAGAGATTTTGTTATGGGGCCTGAAACAGTTTACAGTGTAAACATACACAGCTAAGAAACACTTCTGAGAAATATTTCAAAATGAACTCGCTGTCATACTTTAAGCTCGTCTAGCATATATTGCTCATAATTGATAAGGCCGCGATTTATGTACATAACTTTATGTTTTCATATGCTGTCATAAAATAGATATTTTACTGTATAAAATATTTAACATGTAGTGTACCTGATATAAGCTGATATGTGAAGCTAATTGACTGAGGTTTTAAAAAAATATTTATGTGTGAATATAAAGATTTCCAGATAAAAAAAACAGGAGACAACATACCTTGCCTAGCTGTTGCTTCAACCATTTGCCAAACAGAATTGTTGACAGACCCGAAAGATGTTTCAATACTCTCCTTTAGACCATCTCTGAATATGGCGTACAAAGCTGGACACAGTGCATTTAGCGCTATTTTGGCGCAAGCTGGTGATTGTTTTGAATCACCCAAGAATGCTAATTCAGCCTGGTCCGTTGCAGGTGAGAAGTGCTGAATTAACATTTCCACGGCATCCGTTACGTTTGAGACTAAAGCTAAACATATAAAAAGTGTTAATAACAATTATTATTCTATATTTATTTGTATTCAACGCAACAGAACAATTAATACCTCTTTTCTGTGATACATCAATCAGATCATATTTAGGTCTTCCTTCATGAAGCGTAGGAGTACCGAATTCGTCCGGGCTCACTTCTCCCTCTTCGCAGATAGGTATTTCTGCTAGATTCTTAGCCTAAAAGTGAAAAGGTTAATAGTGATGGATGATTTTAGAATTGTAACGAACAAAGCAAAGTATGTTATTGATAATGGCAAATGAAAGAAATAAACAAAAAGGACAATCACAAAACATGTGGTACAAGAAAATAACGGCGCTGTGAACAACATTCTAAGCTTTGGAATAAGCATAGGTATGAACAGGAGATAACACAGGAGTAAGGGTCTGATCGTAGAAAAATAAAAAATAAATTAGAAACCAAAGATACTCACAGAAATTAACGGGCAATGTGATGCGAGGGAGAACAAAGACGAAAAGAGATACTATTACCTGATAGTGTCTTTGAGCGATCACCGCAGAAATGTTAGGCGAATTAGGTGGAGTTGCAAGATTGACTACCTTAAGCTCTTCCATAGCTTTTACTTGCGACGGTTGGCACTCTATTTTACCTTCTGCTTTTTGCGCAAAACTCACAGATTTCTTGCTATTACAACTACTAGCGCTAGAATCTGTAGACTTCTGATTTTCTTCCTGAGAACGTTTCATTTGTAGAAACTTGGTAACCTGATTTCTTACCTTTTGAACTTGATTTTGATCCCATTCGTCCATATTTTGACAGTTGAATCCGCTTTGTTTTAAGAATTCTTCTAACTGTTGCAAATCTGCGCTACTAATAAGAGCCCCTGGAGGCGGAAAATCAATATATTCCATTTTCTTAGTTCTTGGTTTCGGTAAAGGAGGCGTGTGCGGCCTATGAAATTTGATTTCATTTGATTTTCCTGATTCGAGACTACTTTCTGTACCAACGCCTTCGTCTTGATAATATTCGTTGTATTCAGCATCTTTTTCGGCAGCATCTAAGAATTGTTGGGATAGTCTTTTAGCGGCTAAATCATTATTCTTTCTATAATCGAGATTTTGGTTTTGCAGATAGTATGGTTCTTGTAACGATCTTCTTTTAGTTTTATGTTCCACAGCAGCAGTGGCACAAACAATGGGATCTTGCATAAATTCATCCATTTCAAACATACTATATCGCTTTGTATGACTAGTTGACTTACGAGTTTTATCCACAGATTTACGTAATATACTCTTTGGTAATGGAGGTCTCGGAGGTGCTAACTCGCCTTGTTTGACCATTCGATTTTGATCGGCTAATGATAAAGATCGCTTCGGTATAGTAGGAATAATTCTTTGTCCGTCATTATTGACGCAACTAGCCTCTGAACTTGTAGCGCTATCATAGCGATATACAAATAATGGATTAAAGTTCCCAGCAGGAGCGGGACTGTTTTGTGCAGAAGAATCTGTCAACATTGTTGAAGAACCGCGGTAACCAGACGAGGGTTGGGTAGCCGTGCTTGAACTAGAAGATACAGCAGTGTTATTTCCAACCAGATTGTTGCAATCGCAACTTATTGGCCTATTCTTTGATTTACACGAAGGTGAAGAATTGCAGTATTTATCGCTACATTTCGATACACCTTCTTTTTCTTTAATTTGTGCCAATTCTGGTAATTCTGATAATAATTGTTTGCATTCGAGAGGCAACAAAAAATTAAGTGAGTCCCAATCTTTTATGTGACTTAAACCCTTTTTCTTTAAAATCTCCACATCGTTGCAAGAGAAGGGCCGTTTTCCCTTAACTTGCATTCGCGTCTTCTTACTTTCATTCGATTTTGGTGAAATGTTTACTTTTACAGGGTTTAAGTAAATATTTGGTCTACCGTTTAAGAAACTAATGTCTGGTAACGTATAGTTTGGATATAGAACAAATACAGGCTTTTCACAATCCCCTTCTTTTAGTTTTTCTAAGAAGGATGGTTCCACAACTTTAAGAAGTTCACGCTCATGTGAAACTGTTGACACTTGGATATTTGATGTTTGCATACTCTTATCCAACGTATCAGCTTCTAAATGTGTAGATGTAGATTTATGATCACAAGACTCTCTTAGTGGTCCTTTGTTCATTCTTGTTATTTGAGTGCCGTCTGATTCAGAACAGCTTGAAATGCTTACGCTTGTAGCTGATGATTGTGAAGAACATGATTTTCGACTTCTAGTTTTGCACGGACTATTATTAATACTCATATTAGCTCTCTTAGTATGTGGTTTGTTAACAACAGCATACAAATTTGTGTCACTGCCACTTAGTTTAGTTCCTTCGAGGTTCTCTTCCTCTTCAATTACTTCATCGTATACTCTATTAAATGGGTTGACTGATCGAACTTCATCATAAACAGCTGATGTGTTATCTTCAGCATCACATGGCAATTCAGCTTGTGGTCGGTCCGCTGAAATTGATTTTAAATCTCCGAGTTTTTGTTCTCCCATTGATTCGCCACTTTCACCCCCGGAACTTGAGGGCCAACATTCCGATCTGTCTAACTGATCCATTCCAACAATTCCATCGTTACTCATGCTTTTTTGCTTCATGAATAGTTTTACCAAATTGAATGACTGTTTTGGTTGACTTTTATCTGAAGACGTTTGATTCTCAGTTGAGGATGTGCTCATGGGTTCTGAATGTTGACTTCCAATTGTTGATCTATTTTGTGAAACATCGTATACTTTCATGCACGTCGAGTTACCAGAGAGCTTATGATTGGCGGTAAAAGAGTCAACCTAAAAATATAAATATTAAATTAATAGGGGTTATAAAACATATGTAACCTTATTTGTTATGTTTGTTATATTTGTTATAATTAATACTAACCGTCGAATTACTAAGCGCTGCAGAATTGATAGAACTACTCATGAGTTTTCTTCGGTATAAATTAGGCAAACTTTGGCTTTTAATTACAGAACTATTCATTTCACTTGTGACATCAGTCGTTTCGTTTGAGTCTTCATTGTTATTTCCGGATGGGTGCCTAAAAACAATGATAATAATTAGTAGTACATTAGTGTATTATTTTATTTAAAAAGAACTTAAGTTATATTATAATAATTACCTCCGCAAAGGTGTTTCGCTACTTTGCTTTTTAAGCTTACTCCACGTAGTTAATCCTAAATCACTTCTCGCCATAGAGGTTGTTAGCTTATTTGTTAATTTCTTACATCTTTCTAGTAATTCTAAATTCCTGCGCGTTCTTTCATCACTATCTAATGCTACTAAATTATCCTTACCCAGTTTGTCTGAAAAACGATTACAATATTAGCTGTGAGATTATCACGAATAGGTACGTTATGAATCATCATTTGATCATTACTAATTTAAAGTCTACGCTTATCTATTATCTTGTTTAGTGATTACCATGTTTTGGATTGACGGCAGGTTCAGCGCACTCACTGTCCTCGGAGTAAATGGTGAGACTGCCCTCGAAGGCGATGGTGTAGTTATCTTTGTTGGCCTGGCACGTTAGTATGAGGTCCTGCTCCGTAGGCAATTCACAATCTAAACTATCCACACTGAAGTGAACGCCATGCGCACCTTCCTTCACCGGAGAGAATAGAAGCTCCGACTTGCATATCGACATAGTGTTGATTGAACCGACGGATTCTTCACCCTAATTGAGAACAAATATATAATTACTTAATGATTAGTAAATAGTATTGAAAGTAGTTACTCATTACTTGAGTATTTACATTGATAATATGTTTACAGATCAACTCAATGATATCAGGAGCAGTATTTGTCTCATGAGTGATTCGGTGGTGTTAAATTAGATCATTGTACGTGTAGGTAGCAGTATGTGAGCTTGCGCTTGTAATGGTTGCCGGAAGATTTCGAAACGCTTCAAGCGTTAGTTGGAATATAAACATTTGCACCGTGCACGAATTATTCTCGGTGCTGTTAGATTTGAATCTAAAATAAGTATCGGATGCATTTATATTAAAAATAAAGCTATAAATATTAACATGTGTAAAATATTTACGTTGACGTTCAACATTTCCGTTAACAGTAAGATAGCTGAGAAAATAACTTTGAACATACAAGTAATACCTATGTTTTACAAGGAATGTATAATTTTTGCATATAATATTCTTCTATAGTTCAGAGCATGACACATGCCGCGAAGCGAGCGTTATCATCAATTTAATTCCTTTTCCTGCTACAAATGAGGTCACAAATTAAACAGCGACACATCATAATGATCCATTTTTATTTATAATATTTCTTTGCCCTATATTCTTAATAATGGACGATTTAAGCGAGTAATAACCTTAAAGTGGGTATACGGAAAAATATTAATTTAAAAAACTAACATAAATAAAGCAACGTGCATTGACGGGATATCAAACATAAAAGAATAAGAAATAAATACACCAATACATACACATATTTGTATTCGCGTAAAAAACTTATATGTCTATATTATTTAAAAATACCATAACACTTTGTGCTGTAGTCATAAAGTATCTTGCAAATGATGTGCGAGTCATGTTGATAACATTTTGTACGATGTGCAACTTACTGAATAATATCCGTTGCAGGAATCCCAATCAAACTCTGTCACACCCATTTTAGATAACACTTTGTACAGATGTCTCGAAATGTCCTCACTAAATCACCCTTCAACAACTTGATTCAATAAATATAATGTTCGCGGTTGAATGTTTCTGCTACCACCCAAATATATTATATCGTCCGGTAGTAACATTATCTGACACACACGCAATTAATTAGGAGAGCTTGTAAAGATCGCGGAGTGACCCTATTTAAAAAGTTACATGTGATTAACTTCATTGCAAAGAAATACACAACACTGTGAACTTCACTCGCGACGCCCTGGGCGCTACTGGGGCAGCGAGGATATTAATTTTAATATTAGCTACCGCCTATGAATCTCAAACTTTGTTATTATATATAATTTTAACATGCGCGCTATTATAATAAATAATTTCTAGTTCTTTTCAATACGAAAGTTCGATCCCGACTGTTATCAACTCGCAAGTGGGCGTTAGGAAATCAAACCCCAAAGGGGCCAACCAATGCAAGCCTAATTAACATAAGTACAAACACAAACAAACTGTAATGATGCGTTAATCAGCTATTAATTTCAAGGCTTCTATTCTAAGAACGCTATCAGCAACTAACGTTTACTTTTAACGCTAAAGGAAATTTAAAATACTTGTTTTGTTGAAAAGTACTACAGTTTGAGAACAAGTGACAAATTGAGTAGACTTCATTGGCAACACACACATGGCTGCCGTATGTTAACGTACACACATAGGGGAACAAAATAAATATAGCGCACTCACACACTCTCAATGAGCAGAGGGAATGACTGTATGGACGGGGGAATAAAGAGCGTAGTTAAACCTATTGACGCAATTCGGCGTGAACATTTACCCACACATCGGCGATGGTCTTATTTTATCTTTACTACTCGCACATCCCGTGGGACCAACGTACTATGGGGCCAGTGTATAGGAAGACTAGTTGTGAATGCGAGCCAAGTACTTCGGACTTTCCATCTATTTGTATATGCGAGTCTACGATCTGACTCCTCCCGGGACGTTACGCGGAACTAATAATAATATACTTAGGCTAAATATTATACGAAACTGGACTATTTCATATACTTGTACTTATTATATATTATCTTTTTATATACTTATTTTCTCAAAACTTACAAGTATTAAACGACCATGCAGTCCATCATTGGTGAATAACCTAACATTGAAGTGAAGTCTTTCTTGATCTTGGCCACGGCTGAGTTGCTACTGAAGCAGTGGCTAACATTGCTCTTGTAAGGCACAGGTAGTTGAATTACTTCTTTAATTACTATTATATTTACGGATAGGATATCAGACACATTATCTAATTACTAGCAACGATACACTGCTACAAATTACTCTAAGTCTAGTCAAATTTGAAAAATACTCGTTATTTCTCATTGTAAGATTTGCCTATAAGAAATTTGGCATCTATCTCATCGCCAAAATAATTGGGAACAAACCATTTTAAAATAATGCCTTGTATAATAAATGACAAAAATTATAAAAAAGGATACTTTGTTAAGGTTTAACAGTTTACAAAACAGATATTTGAAATAACTCGCTAGTACAGGACATCACAATATAGATGAATCGTACAGTTTCAACGACATCTATCGTAATATGAGTGTATCTGACAAATTCTTCGATCGAAACGTAGATGGCGTTAACAAACAAAAACAATTAAAAACAAAATATTAAGGTGAGCAGTTGTGGTTTTAGTGTTAAATTAATATAAAAATATATATAATGAAAACGGTTTAATGATATGAGTCATGATAGGTGTTTTTGTAGCGTTAATGATATGCACAAACAGTAAAATAATAAAACGGAAATGAAACATTGAGAGCAAAGCGAGGCGAACCTGAAAACTACTGTCGCCACTGATAGAACTGTCGAATCGAAACTTTTCCATGAGAGAGCTCGAGATGCTGGCGAACATCTCGCCTCGCGGGTTACACTGCAATACACCATGACATGAAACCATATCCACCAACAAATTAGTAGGAAACTGAAAAATAAACATAATATACGAGGAAGATAATATAAGTAAAAGTACCCGTGAATACAGTTACATAAAATATATAAAAAATATAATAATATGTTAGTTAAGATCACCACTAATACAATGGGGAATTGTGAGAATGTCAGTACTGAAAGGTGACGTAACTAATAAATCCGAATCCTATTTCAACATTGTGTAGTTATACATAGCCAAGACCCATACTAAATCAGTGTCAATAAAGAATTCAGTCAATACAAAGTTAGTACAAAAATAAGAGCATATTGTAATAGAAATTGTCAGTACAATCAGGTGTAAATTAAAAATTGTGACTTGATGTACAAGATCTCCTAATAAATATACCTTTTTGTCCATAAATTACTAATTCCGTTCTTAGTATTTTCGTGTACATACGTTGTTAAACATTTGATTTTTAATTTATTTATATGAGCTACGTTTTACCTAGATTGATTCTCAGAATGAAGTTTCAGTTAAAAAAATGTGACTAATTTCATTTCCAGTAACGCACGTTACTTTGATATTATATCCACTTATCAAGAATTAATGCGTAACCATACATTTGTTACTTGCCCAATGCAAATAAATATTTTACTATACTGTGTAATACATTCTTCATGAGCTTTTTAAATATATTTAGATCGAGTCCGGAAATTCAAGTTAACAAAATACACATTTCATAAAACTTACTGATAGTTTATTATTATTTACAATGAAATTACTAAAGAAACACCGGAGAATGATTTATAATTACCGCCGTCAACATTTGCACCTTGACTCCTTTGCTTATGTTTTGACGTACCCTCTATTGTTTTCCTACTTATAACTTTTAATTAACTTCTGACTAACGACAGAAGTTAATGAAACAGTAAATTAGTCTCTTGGTAATGAAAAACAGCTAAGTTTTTACAGAAATATTATTATAGAAGTAATAGATACATTTTGTTGCTATTATAATGGAAACGTAGTTTTAAATTATTGATTATATATTAGCTACTATTACTCACACGAAATACACGATTACGTATTCTTAATTTTCCTTTTAATATCTGAGAAATGTAGTCAATTGCAATTGCAATTACGCCATGCTTAAGCATTACACACTATTTACCATATGGCCAACCGCCGCTGTTCGAAATAACCATAAAAGGGCAAAACCTAAAGTAGCTAATAACCTATCATTATAGTTCATTGGTCTTGTTACAGTCTTAATTCTACACAAGGAGATACAGATTGATACGAATCTGAAGTAAATTAACATTATATTAAGGCTCAACAAGGTTGATAATTGACCAGGCTAATTGTTTTTACGAACCTTGTCCGCAAATCCGCCCTTTTATGGTCTTAGTGTTACAGAGGAAATAAAATCAGTTGATTTTTATGCTGACACATTAAAGTTTAAATTGTTTTCGATCCCTGAGATTACACAAACTTTTTATTGAATATTTTTAAGTCGTAATAAGCACTCGCGTATGTCACTGAAATAAATTAATTATAAGAATGCATACACGCGTAATGGAATTTACATCATGAATACTACTTTTATATTTTTTGTAAACTTCTATTAAATAACAATGTGTACCCTATATTCTAATTACTTTGGTAACATTGTTCAATGTTATAGTATCTTTCTGCGCATGTGTTGTGTGTATGCCTTCCCGCAATAAAAAAACTTATTTTAGAAAATATAATATAGCATATGTTTTGTAATCGACGCTGATTGACGGTAAAATTAACGCTAGTTTCAGGGTCTGGTGCCATGTTGGATTACAACGCGTTTTAGCATTATGTGCTGATAGCGGTTGGGTTATGAATACTATGGATACTGCGACCAGAGTTGATCTGTTGTAATCAGAAACTGTTCCAGTGTATACCTCTCCGCGTACTGTTTAATGTAAATTTCATCGATAACTTTTTACCTCTATTTGAGATTGGTAGGATAGTTATTTATTACATTTTTCGGTTTCAATGACCATTTAAAGACACTTGGGACTATATAACATGAGAACACCCCCTACATAGAGATTTGATAGTAAATACCTGCAATTATATAACCAAGTGTGTAGTTTAGAAAAAATGGTTGTAATTGGGTTTATTGAATGATTGGTCTTAATCGGTTTAGTCGTGGTGAAGGTTTGAAACGATAAACGCTATTTAACTATGTAATTGACGATTCAATTACTATGTCGTCTGAGTTAGAATTACTTTTATGAATATTGTGATGTTGTAATATTTACCTAACGGTTTTTTGAGATAAATAGTTACGTATCTATCTACATATCGCTTCTTCGCTTCAATAATGTGACAAGTTTGAAAACTCAGGTTTTTATTTTATTTGATAATTGAAATCTCCGTGTTTGATTTGAGATAGCTAAAGTGTTAAATTGTTGTACGTAATCTACAATAAACATGAAAAAAATACACAGTTAAGTAAAATAATTTTTTGTAAGTAAAAAATGCTCTATTGTAAAATTGTGGTTTTTAAGATAACACGTTATTGAAGCAAAGAAGCGATATATACTTTTTAAAGTCGATAAGGAGGTTAAATATGAAATAAAAAAAGATCCGTGTATCTGTACAGTGCATATCTTTCCTAAAAATGTTTGTAGGATTGAGAATAAATCATAATAGAAATTAAAAAAAGAGTTTTATGTAAGAGAAGTAAGTAAAGCGAGAGTGGATGCGGGCGGGTATTGTGGTGCGATAGGTCGGATATTTGAATACGGCTGATACCGCGGGGTGCAGCTACATATAAAAAATCTAAAAAATGTAATATTTAATAGAAGACTATGGATTTTGCTTATATCCATCCATGTATTCTTAATTTCTTAAAAGTTAGTTTTATAAATTAGCCTGAACATCTTAGTTGTGAACATGGGCATCCCTTTAATGGTTTATTTTGTTACCGTCTTAGTTGTGGAGTTTTCACTAGGCTTAGCTATGTGTATAGACGGTTGCAAACACAATAAAATACACAAAAGTAATAAGAAATTGCCCTTCTGAATTTAAATTCCTGGATTTTCTTTCATATCATCCATGAAAAGATTAAAAGTAGGTTTCTTCGAAGCGTATATATATGTGGCGAATTGTGTATGTATCAGAGTTAATTTCGATATATTATTACTTTTCATTATATCAAATTAATAGAGGTAATATGTAAAACAATATGTAGCAGCAGCGGGGAAAAGTTTTATATGAATATCAATTATGGTTAATATATTCCATTTAAAAATTAAACAAATAGTTATGTTTTTTATCACAATGAGAATCTAACAAAACATTATATGTAATATCTGGTTTCAAACCAACGAAACGGATTTATGTAAATTTAAAATATTAAGTATTAAGTTTGATAAAAATAAATGTACATATATTTGTGCAAAAACAATATGTATAATGTAAGTCCCTTTGGAACTGCCATAAAATGAATGAAGGAGTATTCCAAACAAAAAGTCTAATCTGTTTTTTATACTTTAGACATCTATGTATATTTTAAATAGAAAAAAGGCAATATATTTGCAATTATTATGGGTAATTATTAAATTGCAGGCCAGGCCTTAAATTAATTTTTAAAAAGTATTGTTATGATTCAGGTTGTAGACCTTACGTATAAACACATTTTCAATTTTTATAGTTTAATTTGATGTTTGCATATTCTTAATTAACTCATAGTAAGATTTAAAAAGTACTTATAAGTATATTGTTATTAAAAGAGGGAAATAAGTGTTTAAAGTGCTTTTTTATAGTGACTGTTCAAACATCTGTTAGTATACACTACATATCATTCCTCGGCGCGGAAACATACGGATTTCCAGGGATCGTCAAGTATTACACTATTTGGTCCCGGCGATGACACATTAACTGACTATAAATTTGTTACGACTTGTATAGATGTATGGATCCGTGTCGTGACATTAGGCTCAGAAACAAAAAAATCGAACCCCTGCTTTATAGCCGTTTAGTTCAAATGTTTATATCTAAGAAAACTATTTGTTTAGTAGTTACGTTGTGTCAATACCTATATTATACGATCATTGTGTTGGAATAATAATAACCATGAACAAAACAAACTAAATTAAAGTAGGTACTTAAGTAGATTTTAAAAGTATCGGATTGTTTCTAAAAGATCATAAAACCATTTTAAGAAACGTATTTTTCCATAACTACGTCTATAATTTTTCTATTACTTACCTAAAATATACCACAATTTTATAGATTAATTAAATATGAGATAGGCTTTTGCATTCAAAGAAATTCTAAATACAATTTCCTAAACGTGTTTATGTTTCTTTGTATTACCTGATTCTAAGCCATTATTCTTTACTTTTTTATTTGATAATAACTCAAGTAAAAGACGAATAACAAAACTTACATCATGAGTTCTGTCATCAATGATAGTGTCGTGTGGCAAGTTGGCGGTCATGAGGAGGGCGTGGATGTCCTCTGTCTTGAAGCTCTCCATGTCTGCTTCGGCGAGGTTGGCGTCCAAATCCCGAGCAAGGTCGTTGTACCGGGAGGTGAACTCGAAACGAGATGTAAGGTCGCTTATGCCCTTGTATGACGCTGAGACAGAGGACAGGACTGAGGTGTGGTGGCACGAGCTGTCTCGGAAGATTGGACTGGAAAGAGATAAAAATATACATGAATTAAATTTGTCTTAAATGTCTACAAAAGAGATAGATAATGGTTCTAGCGGTCCTTGCAATATTTCTACTGAAAAAGAGCTTTAGTCAATGCTATAGTAGTTAATCACGTTTTGCCTATTAAAACTTAATTATCCAAAGCAATTTCAGAGTAAATACAGTTGAAACTAGTAAAAAATACCTAACTTGTGTTGTGGAATATGAATTACAAAACCATGGAAAATAATAGTCATTAAGTACGAATAACCTGGGAAAAGTTTTCATGACACTAATATTATAACTATAGGTAGGTATTTTAAAATTTACTTGCTTAATTCTAAATCGTGACTGTCAAACGGTGATTAACGACTTATGTAATGAATAAAGATTTCGGATTTTGAAAGGAAAAATTTACCGTGGTCGTTATTACTTTTAATACTTAGTACTATTTGAATAGTTTCCGACAATGAAAAGTTCTATTTATAGACCACATTACAAAGCATAATTACGTTGTATTTTATATAAGGTTTCAAGATATTAAACCTCATTATTTCATTTTTTAATAGAAAACTTTCGTAACTAAATTACAAGCATAAATACACCGGGGCTCTGTATACCCCAGGAAGTTTAAGCTACGAAGTGACTGTGTGTGTTCCTTTGGATTGCATCTCAGAGCCTCCCTTCATAAAATGTAGTGCGTCTGAGGGATAAGTGAGCGATACATTCAGTTAGATTAAAAAAAACGAACCAATACTGATCACATGGTAACATACTATAATATAGGATAGGAAGGCGTTTATTTTTATCAGTTTACAGGAAAATTGAATGTCAAAGAGGGGGAGATAGCAAAAGTAGTCGGATAGCATTTTAAGGTCATAGTATAGATGCCGGATATACATCATTGGAGGCGACCATCTTAGTCCTCAAGAGTAGGAACTCATCCGCGTCCATCCTTAAAAAGAACTTCTGTTCTTTTTGAGATTGGACGTGGTAGTCCATGGGCTGCATTGACTACTTAACATCAGTTGGCCTGCATGCGCGTTTCTTACTCTTTCATAATAAAAAAGTATGTCATTGTTATCATATGTATTATAGGGTATATACGACGGCACTCACTTATAGTCGAGGAACCATAGATAGCCGGAGTTGTCGCAGTGCGCGTCGAGGTCATCGTGCGCCGAGTGCTGGGAGCCGGCGAGACTGGTGTTGCTGTTGCAGTCCTCGTCCACGCCCGCAACGCCGGGGCTCGCCGCCTTCAGCCCCAGCCGTGGCGGTGGCCCTGGAATTAACAAATACATAGCCATTTTAATTTACATTCAATTCATATTTACAAACAAAATTTTAAAACTAATTATTGTAAAATTTTCAAGGCCATAGGAGGTGCTAGTTCTACTGGGAAGCTATTATCGCCACCCTGATGTTTTTCCTACATTTTTTTGTTTTTTTTTTAGATTGGTTATATTTTGCGGGTCGGTTGTAGACCCACTTCTTAAAAACTGACAGGACAGAGGAATTTTACGAATCCTTGCAGCTTTAGAGAAGTAGTAGATAAATCATGACCTAAAAAATTAAGAATAACCCAATAATATGTATATTTTTACATACAATACATGGATATAAGAAATTCGAAACAATATAATTTTGTACATGTATGATAACATTAAAAAAAACAGTATATTATTATAGTACAGCACAGGTATAATATATAAGTTAAGCGAAGTATAAAATATTTAAAAACAGCTGAATTTGTTTAAATGCGGTGGAAAAATATAAGATATTATTTTAATTTTTCTTCGATTTTCTTAAAACATACATAAGAATATAACTTGCTTTCAAAAGAAATCTCAAAAAGGTACGGTTTAACAGGAAATTCAAATTACACAGGCATAGGTTACCTTCTTGCGCCATCATATAGGGTTAAATAATAATATGCACAATCCTCTTCATGACAGTCATACATATGTACAATAATGCATTTCCAAGTATTTACTGTGTAATATCAATGTAACTGTTGCAATTATTTTGATTATATTGCTGTTACTGTGACTACACGACGTGAAATAAATAATCTGATAAACATGTGGCGCAAACGTCATAAGACAGAGCACTTTTTGTAATTATCATCATATCTGTAAACATTTTTATGTGTGTTTACGCTACGTATTGTCTTTCATCTACATACGTTTGTTCAGTCTTTTCTTTTTCGTCATTGTATCGTACAAAAATCTTCGAAGATTTTGTTTCAATACGATAAGAAACTACGAAGTCGACTAAATGACTTACTTTAGGTCAACTGTGTTGCAAAATTAAATTGCAATGATAACAAACGATAACAACTCCAAAGATATCGAACCGACATTTATGTACAAATAAATAATTAATCACGAGAAACGTAGATACTAGGAACAGATAGCCGGCAATTAAATTTGTTTGCTTTCAAAGTTCTGATGTAAAAAACTCAGTAAATGTCGGTAGAGTTTACAGACTATAAATATAAAGAGTACTAAGAAAATAAAACGTAGAAGCAGAGCTGGTCCTCCCATGCAGGGAGGGGCGTGGGTGGGCAAGTTGGACAACATGCCTTCTAGGGAATGTTGATGTTTCTCCGGATCGGGTTTGAGGAAAACCACGCAATCTGCAATGCTCAAGTTATCCTCTAACCAACCGAAATAGATTTAGTTTACTAACTTTCACTTATAGCTTTTAGGCGATAAAATGTATTCATATCTTAAGGTCTTGTTCCTAAATAGCAGTTAATATATAACAATAATTGAAATACGCTTTGTTGTACAGTTTTTTAATGATATATTATAAAAGATACGTTTCATATTTATATAATTATTAATGCGTAGAATAAACATATAAGACAATTGGTATAGTTATAAAATTGTATTTTTAAGAAAGCAATGCTACCAAACTAATCCAATACACCTATATATTTTATGTCAAAAAAACTGTATCTAAAAGGATAATTACGATATAACTGTTTTCAAATCTTATGAATTCTAGTTCAATAATCGTCATAGCGATGTAAGGCTACACTGAACTCCTTTAAGGCCGGTTAGGAAACTAAGCGTGACGCAAGCGTACCAACCACGCTTCCACCTTCTGAGTCACCATGATACATAGCGAGAAACGGCTGCGAGACTGCCGATTGTTTTTGTTACGCGTTAAATCAAACTTCGTATCATAAGCCATAAGCCGTGGAGTTATTTTTAAAGTGATTCATGATTTTCCTGTAGTACGTACTCTGTTCTTGTCTGTAGACAGGTGGAGTAATAAGTTAGTTTATTACTAATATTCCGTGTAGAATAATGTCTTGCGGATTCTATTTTAACTTACATGCTCATTAC
This sequence comes from Phocides pigmalion okeechobee, assembly GCA_018251015.1. NCBI lineage: Eukaryota > Metazoa > Arthropoda > Insecta > Lepidoptera > Hesperiidae > Phocides > Phocides pigmalion. Next base: position 18,420 of record DWON01000542.1, read on the forward strand.
TTTGTCATATTTTTCAGTATACGACTAGAAATACAATTTACATGATAAAAATCAATTCACTAATATATATTAAATACCTATATTTATAGCATTTGAAAAGACAGATAAGTATTTCTATGTCAACTGCAACATAGCTGTTAATAGAATTGAAACTGAATAAAGTATGTCACCGCCATTTTATTAAATGCCCGACTTCGTAAACAAGCCTAGCTGTCGGCAAAAAGGGACGTCTGTGTATTTTATTTACCTAATATACATATAAATATATTTTAGTGTATCTCAAAGGATATAAAAATAGCCAGACTGTTTAGTAATCTTATGTCGACGTAGACATAAAACTGTAGTCCTGATAGCGGGTTGATATTGCATTCCAGCTTCGTTGGCAGGCAGACGCCATCCTGCTGTGGGCGGACACGCTGCATTAGTTCATTTCTGCAATTTATGCGTTCGAAATACACGGAATGCCTGCTACCTACTCGCTGCAATATTTTGCTTACATTTTTTCAAAGGGGTTTATGCAAAGTAAATCCTGACAGAATTCTTTTTGAACGTCAATGAAATCTACCAACACTTTTAATAATGCTTCGTTATGGAGAAGAAGCTTGCTATCTTATGTTTAATGTTCATAATTATAATATATGTTTAATCATGTTTTATTTTTTAAATATAATGATTCTGATAACGTATAGAACTTTGAAACTCTGCTGTTATAATTATGTTCTAATTGTTCTTGTGATGCACACTACAAATGTGACAGAATTTAAATACCAAGAACTTGGATTTATTGCTTTTACAGTAAAATATTTTCTCTAATTCATAAGGATTATTATTTTAAAACTTTCTTAAATTATGATATATCGACATTGCCAGGTTATACGAGACTAAATCTCGAAGTGGCTATAAAGTGTTCCATTTTAGCTCAGAGAGGCGAAGGCCAAGTTTGATAGCTTTTTGGTCACATTAATTAATGTTTACCTCCAGTTAATCGGACAACGAAACTGCTTACATAAGGTTTACAGCAAACAAACTACGATATTGGTTCGAAAGCGATCTTTTAATAAGTTTCTGAAGAGTTCTCATATAATTTTGCATCTCATGGCGGTTTTTATAATAAACAACCAAATAAAAATTTAATACACCGCGGATTGTTTCTTGACCAGAAAAAAAAAAAAAAAAATAAATCATATTTTGAAAAAAACCAACAAAGTAAATATTCAATCCACGGCGAATTGTTTCGTGACCAGAATAAGATAAATGAACATATATCATATCTGAAAATCACCCAACAAAATGCACACGACAAAGTATTTTTCAACTTATATTATCTATAAAAATATCTGAATTTTCCATAGATATACCGACAGACGCAGGGACAAATTATAAGAATTCCAGATTTCTCAATTTTTCGGCTCCCAAAAAAATACAAAGAAAATCTTATAAATAGTTATAACTGAAGGTTGTAATATGTAATATAAGGTACGATTTTCATCATTCCTTATTCATAATTTAATAATTTCATTTAAAAATAAACAATCCTGCACTAACAATGTAAATGACTAAAATATATCACTAAATATCACTTTTACCACAATTGCCACATCTATGTATTGGAGTAATTGCGATCCTTGTACTATTTCACATTTTTCGAAATCTACCCTACCTATAATAAATTATAATTGTAACGGATTTAGTAAAGCTATTTGGATGTTCACTAAAATTAAGACTACTTGTTTTCTGTACGTCTTATACTACCATTATTATCTGTAATTTTTATTTTCTCTGTAAGAGAATTTTGTAATTCTTGAAGAGAAATAATAAAGATCTCTAAACCTAAAAACCTAAGAGTGACGTAACTGTAAATCCTATTAAGATGGCTTAATTGGCATTTGTTAAAGCATTTAGCTACACAATTTAGAAAAGTAGTCGTGTCAAATTTAAAGAATTGACTAAGAATAGTTTGAAATTGTTTATCTTTTGGTCTTAAAATCGTAAAATGCGTTTTATTTACTGTACGCTATCAAGAATGATCATTAATGAATGTAGGTCTTTCGTTTTTATGTTTTAAACAGCTATTTGTGTCAGAGATATTTCGAGTCAGACGCTCTTTTTTCGGTTGCAGGAAAGTGTCATTTTTCAAAAGGAATTTGCACCTTCTCTACAAATAATAATAAGTATCGCGTTTCATACTATTAGTATGTTTTATTATTCAAAATATCATAATTAAGTATAAAATAAAAAAGAAATATGGGTAGGTACTTAATTCAGAGTTGACAAATCGCATTTCGCACTGAGTTTTTTCAACATCCGACAAACAATGAGTTGCCCGTGAGATCGTCGAATGATTTGGCCATGAGTACCGGATAGAGGTCGGCACTCGGTTCGCTGGCACTTACCTCTCGGCTCGGCCGCATAAATCAGATAGTAGATATGAAAATGTCTGGTTAGCATACGACGGACAGAAATCATGGAAACGGTAACTGAAACCAGTCTTCGTTGACAGTGCGTTTGCATTAAGTAATTAAGAAGTATTGTAATATACTTTAAAGGTATATTAAAGGTTAAAGGTTATATTGATGTTTTGCGTGAGTTTAGTTTGGATCAACCTTTTTATGTCTCATTGCTGGGCAAGACACTCTCTCCATAACTACGAGAGGCATGACACACATCCTACCAAAATGGTCCAACACGTACTGGTAGAGCTGTGACTTACGTCTGTGGAATATATTCAAACCGTTAATATAGCTTTTGACAAAGTTTACTGCGTGGCATCCATCGATATCTACCGAAATTGACTGGTTTACGTGCCTGTTAACGCCCATGGAGTTCACCCATCTAACTCCCACCCGCCCCCGATATTGTTTAACTCTGTTGATTGTCTGCGAGTTACACGTGCGCGTGATTATAAACGTGATTCTAGTCACTCTAGTTTATTCATTATACATCTCGTTGTACAGTAAATCTGGGCAATATGAGACCGCATCAAGTCTTTTATTTGCGGAACGACTTATGTTATTTCCTGTTATGAATAATATTTATTTTCTCGGGCGCTGTAATCACTGTCCCGGATTACCTTCGTACGGACGTTGATAAAGATCAGGTTCAACATTTCACGGACAATACACGAGATTGACATTTCAGACAAATAGTTGTTACAAAAAGTTTTCACATATCGTAATATAACATAACGGTATTTATTGATACATGTAAAATTCCAAATCGAAATTACATTTATATATAATATAATAGATCATGCACACGAGGCGACTATTACAATCCTCAGGAGTGGCAACGCATTTTAACGCAGGTTGGATATGGATTTCAATGTCATATTTTTGTAAAACTCCTGGTACCCATTTTACAATGGGTATCAGATTTCACTATACTTATGTTACTTCAATAATAACCTCGTCATTATCTGAATGTTGCACTATATGCATACTGTATTACATAAGTCTATATGTAGAATTTTATTGCTCAATAAACTATTATTATTATTATTATGCGTTTCAGATACTATTTACCATCAGGTTGACAATACGCTCACTCGTTTCTCTTGTAAAATTAAAAAGAACTCACGCCACACAAGTTGAAACGCATTTGAAAACTAAGATTGAACTTCACTAAAAAGTGATTCTTCCATACCAAATGAATAAAGAATACCCCAAGGTTTGTTAGAAAAAAAAATCTCACGGAATTCTGTGTCACTTTTATGTTAGTTTTATTACGTATCATTAAATATTTTAAATATAATTAATGTATGGTCTTTGAAATTTATTTCCCATACACATGACATGTCGTTAACCTCCATTTAAATTTAATATTTTTATAAAAATATTAAATGCAAATAATCTTTCTAAAATTTAGTTATACAATAATATTGTTATTGCGGCTTCTATTTGTAAGTAATGACTATATTCATAAAAATAATATGTTACTAGGAAACACTAAGATACTGATACCAATAAGGTACCTAAAACAAGTAAGTCAATAAATGTAGAGTTTTTAATATAAAGTACCAAATAATAATGAACAATTACTTCAACTTTATACTTGATGAATTTTAATATTATACTTGTTTAGAAACTTAACGTTTATTTTATTTAAGTCTTTAAAACTGGTGAACTATGTACAAAATTTTACACACGTTAAGGTAATAAACATAATATAACCAAAACGTAAATATAAACTATTATAAAACTTAGAAAAAATTAAAATTTAAAACTTTGTCATCTGAGTGTTGATGATTTGTTTATGAAGTGTTTTTCGTACATTTATGAAGTGTTGTTGATTAGTATTGGACAATTGTAAGCAAGATCTTACTGAATCATTAAATGCCGATAATTGAAGATAATGTTTAATTGAAATCATAATCTTTTCATCATTACAAGCAACCTTTCACTTTCTTCTGTTCTTTATCGTCTTCTTGTATGAGGCAGTTAAAATTATAATTCTATGCAGTCTGCATGCACAGATTTTTCAGTGTTCCTGCAACTGTGTCTAAAAACGTAACTTTGTAGCGTGAATACAATAAAAATTTGAATAATAGTGATGACGTAAACTTTGTACCAAATCTTAAGAATTAAAGAGTTTAAATATAAATAAGATACAAATAAAATCAGTGTACTGAGACTGGAGCTTCTAATAAACGATCATTATTTACTGTTCGTTTTATTGCCCATCGTTGGTTGTATTTTTAAACCCCACAAAACTAATAAAACACCCACTCTCATCCACACCATCAGCAATCTCATAATGAGTCATAAGAAAAACGAATGGTTAAAGCACAGGCTGCAATAAAAGAAAACGTGCAAGGCGCCGGATAATTTCTCCACTACACGACGCAAGCTCAAAATGGAAGAAAACCTGTTGTATAAATAGACGCTCCTCAAGCGAATGTATGACCAATTCTCTAATTTTACAACATCTTGACTGTCCACAAATCCATATGAAAGATTGTATGAGGGTCGAGACACCTAGAGTACGTACTTGTGAATGTTTTATTATAACCACTCTAAAATTAGCCGTTTCCAAGAAATTTTCATATACGTACATCAACCCACCAGGTATTTACATAATGCTTAGTATGAATATTCATATATTTTAAATGTTTATTTATATCATAATTAAATCACGGTTTTCCATTCCGTTGATAAATTAGTTTATGGATTTTCTGTAAGTAAGTAGGCACGAAATTATTTGAATATTATATAATCGGCCCAGAAACTAGAAAATTACTTAAGTAGGTAGGTACTTTAAATCGCTTTGTATATTAATAAGGCTAATTAGTATGTGGTTGTCGTTTACATTGGTCAAAATAAAATTTAATACTCCATCTAAAACAACAAACGTAACAGTCTTTTTTTGAAACACTAACACATTAGCAGGAATTTATGAGACTGCGATTATCGTTCCGAGCCTTATAGTACAACAAAAAACAAACTTGATCAAGAGTTAAAGCTGTAGGGAATGTAAGATACTGTTTATTGGTTGATGAAACGATGAAAGGAAACGTAAACGGGCGGACATACATCACTGACAGACGCGCCGATAGACATAGCGTGTCTGACTAATCGAATGATATTGTGTTGCTCAGTCTTAAGGCCACTCGCTTCATCGCGTTGATGGGCTGCTATAAGCGAATCCGACGTGCAAATGGCGACTTCCTTTTTCAAATAGCAAATTGAATAGTCTCTGCGCTTCCTTAATAGACTGCGAATCATTATAGAATATAATATAAAGCCACAGGTCGTGTGATACGATTCATACGATGTATAGATTGGTTAATGTCGACGTTTCAAAATTTAAAGTCTCCTTGTAAATGTGTGTGTACGGGATATTTTGACATATGAGTAGTTACTAATATTAAATATCCTACTCGAGTGTCGTATTCGTGTTTATTTACGCTTCAGTTGCTATCAAGACAAGTAGGTTTATTAATATATACTATTTATAAATGTAGTTGTGTATAAACCATCGAATATAATCTATATAAGGAGCGATCAAAGAGTTGTGAATTAAAGTGTGCGTCATTAATGATACCTAATTATCGCAATACATATTTTAGTCTTGGAGTATTGAGTTTTTACTCGTCTATTTATATATCTACCTACTGGTATACACCTTTCTAAAGAGTAGCTTATTTTGGCAAAATTAATATTAATGAGTATGAAGTATAAGTTTTATTCGAAGCCATGTTTTTATCGAGTTATCATTTTTAATACTTACATTATGCTATTGGTGTATTTTCATGATAAATATAATAGACGCATTAGCTTCAACCAAAAATAATGGCGCTAACAGACATTGGACCAACAAAGACGCCTACATGTGTCGTAAATAGTTCTGCCAAAAAGAATCACCATGACTCAAACACACAACCTATTTTTCGTCTATGAGAATGGCAAACAGTATTAATATATATGATTTTAAACTAATGTCATCGCGGAATTTATACACTTCATTATGTAACGAGTATTCACGATTAACAATTTTTAATTGGCGATATATGGAAACAGTTATATGGGTCGTAGTCATGGCTAAATATGGGCACCAGCTTTATTATAAAGTATCAACATAATCTTAGGTTTTATGATTTATTTCTGTCGTTCCAAAATTAGCATTTTTAGCATAGATATTAGAATCTAACTTTCTTAACCTAGCGTGTACACTAAAGTAAACCATGTTACCAATTGATAGCTTCGGATTAGCAAAATTGCTAGCTGAGAATGATCCAAAACCTATTTGGTATTTAACTATTGTATATAATTTACTTCTGTAAGTAAATTATAAATAAGGTTCATCAGCGAATTCAGCTTCTGAAAAGCAAATTTAGGTTGCTTTTCAAAAGCTTAATTCGCTGATATTACGACTATATTCATGTAATAAATTACTATGATATAAAATATAAAGTTCCGTATTTGGGGCTTAAATCTTTGATACACTTAAATATATGTGTATGATAAATTAAATATCATTTGATATAACGATGAAGGAATGCATCGCGAGGAACAGGCATGCGTGAGATATCTTCAAAAGGTCTGAAAGCCGTGTAACTATAGCCTATTTTTTCTCATTCTAAGAGAAGACCTGCGACTATTAGTGGGAATGGGCTAGTGATCAATCAACGTCAAAATTGTCGTCCTTCAATGCTAAAACGAACAAGTCAGAGAAGACCTGCGACATTCTGCACCATTTGGCCTATGAAATTCGATAGTAGTTTCAGAGTTCACTTATACGTCTATAGACTATCGGTACAGGAATTGTATTCAAAACATATTGTTCTGATATTTTTCAAGTAGTATAGGTTATAGATAAAATTAATAGCCAATGAGAGGAAATTACACTGTCGATAAGCTGCAATTTACTGCGTTAGTGAAACCGAGTCATCAACCGCTTGGTGCATTGATGCATCAATTACACGGCCAAACGCATGCCCTGCCTTCGTTAGAATACAAAAGATCTCTATCCGATGCGGTTCATTGTATGTTATAGGGTTGTCATGTTTTAACAAGTTCTACTCCGACTCTTTGTTAATATTTACGACAAAACTTTTGTAGAAAAACATTCACAATTATATTTTTACATTATAACACCATCACTGTGATACCCAAATTTAAGTTTTTTTCAATATTGTACATTGATATAATTTTTAAATAATATTAAATGTGGTATAGAATTTACGGGCTTATTTATTATGTTAGTAGCATAATATTCACTATTAAAGAATGAAGGTGATCGCACCGCTTATAAATGTAGCGGATTAACCCCAATCCCCAAATGAAACTAGTATTTTTTTGAAGGTGGTAAATCTACAGGTACTACGAGATAATGATCTCGTAGTACCTGTAGATTTACCATTTTTCAAAGTAGCGTAGGGGATCATTTTGTAAGTAGTAGTGCAGTAAAATGAATATTTGAAATGTTAAGACATTATATATTAAAATATACGCGTGTCAACCCCGATACTAATGCGTGAATATCATCAACATTCATGTCCAGTACAATGACAACTGAAATTCTATTGTTTCAGTTTAAGTACTTACTATGTTTTAATGAGTTCTTTCCAACGTAATTGTAATAATTGCCGACGCATAACGAAATGTTACCAAACTAAAAAAAGAGATAAATCAAAATTGAATCTATTATGAGTATCTCATAATAACATTTTACGTATTTAAAAAAACGTAATTATGTAATGCTTAATTTTGGAGTAATTTTATACCATTCTAACATATCATATTACCCTTATAATCTGGGCCCATTGTGTTGCAGCCGATGAATGCAATTTATGCATGATTGTATGAAAAGAGGGTCTTAAAATCTTCTTTCATAAATACACAATATTTTTTAATACTTTAACTGTCGGCAATACATGAGTAATGTTATTACATAATAAATAACATTGACAAAAATAATAGCTGATGGCGCCGATAGAAATTGGCCCGAGTCCTGGCAATAGTCAATCATTACACGGTTGAAAATATGAATGAGCAGCATGATTATGCATTAGTTGCATGATTATACTGGCAGTCTACAAAGAGAGAAAATGACAAGCTTGGGTAAAGAATAACCAGTGTACTATTGTTCATTAGCACACGCATGTCTTATTTTGTATTGTGTAGTTGTTATTACTACACAAACAACGCGATCCCCGCTGTCCTTGGAAAACAAACACTGGCGCCACACGCCCGCCTCCTTGTTATGCCGCCGCCTCTCTCCCTCCGTTATTTATATTTAGTTTGGTAACCTAGGGCCAAGTCAGTTTAACGTACGATACTTATTGTTCATATTCTCAATGAAATTATTTCGTAAATTTTGTTTTCAAAAAATAATCATTAATGTAAAGGTAATATACCTAAATTAACCCAAAAACTATTTCAAAATAATTATCTTGGGTAAGTCAAATAAATAAAAACCAGTTTTTTTTGTCACATTAGTGTTTCCCAGTGTGTGTTGTTCCAATATTTCATTAATTCTAAAAAAACTAATAAAAATATTTTTTGATAGGAATTTAATCAACAGTGACTTTTGTTTTCAGCATTAAAATGGGATTTGGTTAGTTTTCAACCTTAATAATGACATCCGGACATTTTGTACAACAACAACCAAACAATTTATTATTTGCAAATCACCATGGAAAAGGTCTGCCTCTACGCCATTTTGCGGTATCTAATTGATTGATACTCGGTGACCAATCGAATGATACTCGGACCGTTAGCAAAGTCCTTTACAAAACACCACAGGTGAAATTTGAAACAAAAAACTTGTTGAATAAGCAAACAAGTTTTTGCTTCGAATTTCGCCTCGTCGGGACTTTAGACAACATAGTGAAATTCTCGGAACTAAATGTATTCGTCCATGAAATTCAAACCAACATTTGTGAAATTAAATAATATTATAAACGGTACTGTGAAAATGTTAAATGTACATAAAATTAGCAATTGTAATAAATTTACTTTTGACGTAACCGTCGTATATTTAAATAACCGTCATATTTAAAGAAAATGTAGAAAACAATGAATATTCTAGAGACGTAAAGAAAAATACTAATAAGGGGCACGCTTAAATGTGAATTTAAAAAGCCTTCTCTCCACGTCAATCTTCGGGTAGAAAGAAAACGTTATACATAGATATTTTGTAACATATACTTTGTAAATATTGCGCTAACGCAAAAAAGGTTCCAGTAGGCAATATGTTGAATGTGTCAAAACGGTAAAGTTAAGTCAATGACCACATACACCACATGATATTAGCTACAAGCTGCAAATACCGTAGTGACTGTGTAACTAATAGAGTCACGCTAACAAAGCCAATTTGGGACAACCAGCTTGCACTGTCATACGTTTCCAACCGTAAAATGGATATTAATCTTTTCTTCACTCCAGTCAGTTGTCCCATTTCTGACTGAGTAAATCATGTCAAATTATCTTATCCAATGTAAATACACAGTCCTTTTTAAGAAAGTACATATATCGATCAATTACCAGTTTTACTCACAAAATATTTTGTTACGTCGAGGATTATGCCGAAAAAAAAGACAAATACGACTTTGAAAAAAATGTTAAATTATGGAGAACTCGATTTCACTTCTCTATTTATTTACACGAAATTAAGGAGGATTTTCTCGTAAAAAATATTTACTACCTAGTTTCTAGAATCTGTTACTAATCATGCGGCCAGTCAATTGAACTGCCTGATTCTAAATCTTTCATATTGCATACCACTAACAGAGGATCTTAATACAGAAATGTATTATCTCGAAGTACATCTTTAAACAAATCTTTTGCAATAGTGATAAAAAGATAAGGTTACTTTTTATCATATCGTATAATGTGAGTGTGACGTAACAAGTAGAGACAAGAGGTAAATTTTCCGATGTGGTTGTTGATTGGGGAGTATAAATAGATCGTCGGGCATCCAAGCCGGCCGCATGGACAATGGATTCCGTAGACGAGACGCGTTCCATATGGATGAACCGGTAAAGGCATGATTGCATTCGGGATTCTAGCCGTCCGATAACCCTCCGTCGTAATAAACTAACTGGCTTCTTCAACCAAAATACAATAGGGTCCTTAATTCTCGTTGGATGAAACTTCACATTTCGTTTTTTCTTATAAAATTGTCTTTCAATGCGTATGTATAATGCATCAAATAAAATAATGTCTGATGGCGGGATGAGACTAACAATTAATCAATTGAAAGCTGATAGTTTATTGAAGGTAAATAGAATTAATGTAAGGAACTACATAATAAGTGTTGTATATAGATCATAAGTAAATAACAAAGCTGATTACTTAGTTCATTTGGATATATGTATTATAAGTGGAAGATAGAAGTAGCAATAAGGCGCCTGGAGAGAGATATCATGGCTTGAGTACCATATCTATTTCTCTATAGTGCCGGTAATGACGTCGTTGTTGGGACCAACTCGCATTAAGAGCATAGAACACACAAGAGTAAAGGCTACAAGCATATGTATATTCAAAAACGGCTTTAAAAACCAAAATAGAAAGTATTATATTCATTTTATTTTCCATTGCAAATTTGATCATATAAAAAGCTATAACTCGTAATTACAATGGAGACTAATGTTAAGAATACGTTAAAGCAAATATTTGTATATTTTGTGTAGAAACAATAATATTTTTGCCTACCCGAAAATTATTCAGACGAAATCGCGAGTAAGAGTAAGATTTATGTTGGTAATGATTGTATTCTATTAGGACACAATAAGAGCACAATATTTGTTTTTTTTAAGTGAACATATATACTGTACTCATTGTAAAGTGAAAACTAATAACAAAACTAAAACATGGTCAGTTTTAGCGTACAATATACAACTAGCACCCCCCTCGCGTTGTCTTTATTATAGTAGTATGACAAAAAATGCATTTTCGTAACTTTTCATGTAACATGTTACATCAGGTAATGTCATTGAATTACACGTAAAAGTTTTGCGAAATAGTTTATGAAAATCTGGCAGTGTGGGTACGTAACCGGGACGTTCTACATGATTTTAGGATTAGTCTGTGAGTAGTGAAAATAAAATCAAATATCTAAACTCAAAGTGTTAGCTCTGCGCGTAGAAGTGGTAATGTCACAAGACGCCTGGCGCGAGATATCACGGCTCCAGTCAATTCCAGTGTTATCTCGACAGCTGCGACGGTAATGACGTCGTTGTATTGAGACTTGAGACCTACTCTCGTTCAAAGCAAATCTTGTATGAATAAGGGCTTCAATTACGTATTCAAAAAGCACATTCGCATCGATTATGCGTCTGTTGACTTGTATTTAATATGCATTCATTACAAAATTTACACTAATTACTTTGTAAATACTTAAGTTACACTTTTTTTCTAGACAATACAGCAGGCAGTAGACATTACTTCATCAAATCAGGTAGTAATATATAAACGCCGCATTTTCATTTGATAAAATAGATGTTACATTTTCATACGATTATAAATTTTAAGCGATACTATTAAGTTTTTCAAATTATTACCGAAATAATATCGTAAATGTTTACACCTGATGATGTTTCGTTTCGAGAACTCATAAATCCAAGACAAAATAAGATCATTAGCATTCCAGAAACTCTTGACCTTGAAGTATAATTAATTACGACAGTCTGGTTTTAGAATGACAGATGAAATAAAATGAAATTATGTATTTCATACAATAGTTGTTAAATACCTTTACATTTTTTTTTTGTTTGTATTAAATATAAATTTGTTTATGTTTTTTCGTTGTTTGTTTGGGGCATACATTATAACCACTTCGCAAGTTTTTGCTCATAAGAAAAAAATAGCGGAAGAAACTAAATATTATAACCTCTTATATATATATACTTTATATTTACCTTTCATTATGATATATATGCATAATCTATCTAACTATAATAATGCGTTTATTTGAGGCTACAGTGATAATTTTATATGCAGACGCTAGAAATTACGTATCGAAACATCTTGTTTCAGCCATTTTAGCTCTAGCAACAAGTCGCAAATTGGTATTTCATAACGTTTAATTTAAACCACGTATTTCGTTTTACGGAAAAGCAAGCGTACATATAAATTGGAGCATTTCACGCATATTACAGATTAAAAATCAATTAACTGAAATAGGTGTTATAAGGAAAACAGTTCAATTTGTTACACTTGCGCTGTGTCTTGTTTGCATTCAATTATACAGTTGTAAGATTAGCTATAAGTGAGTATTGTTAAAATAGTTTCATCTTATTCAATATCATCATCATTATGTTACAATGTATATTATAATAAAGAATAAGATATTTTTTTATATTATTAGTATTATAAATTAACTTCTGGGCATACTCGTCAGTCAGTGAAAAAAGTTGCGATGCGAGCTACGGAATTAATTAAACGGTAGGACAAAATGTGAAGTTCGAGAGATAATAAACTGATCGATTCTTGATGGGAAGTTGGCAAAAAATTTGAATGTTGACCAGGCAATTAGGCGGTGAAACAAAAAACTATACTTGAGCTAGCTTGATTGCCAACCGATGAGATGGGTTTTGCATTGAATTTGGACCAGGTAACTTAATACGTTTTGTGTAACTAGGCGAAACGTTTTTATACTACCAAAATTGTTTCCTAGTACCTGACATGAACATGTGTTGAGCCTTTAAATTTGAATATACCTAGCAAAAAATTAAACAATGTTTACACGATTCAATTCAGTGCTATTTATAATAGGTATGATGACTTTTGAAAGAATTTCTCATTAAAACCAAACCATAATTCTTACTAGTTAATAAGCAACCACGAAGCAAGCTTCCGTATTTGTTCTTTTTTTTAATTGTGAAAGAGTAAGAAACGGGCATGCAGGCCACCTGATGGTAAGTGGTCACTGCAGCCCATGGACAACCACGTCC
>DWON01000543.1:0-31798 GCA_018251015.1 Phocides pigmalion okeechobee
GCTAATTGGGAACAAAAAATTATTGATCAGTGTCACAGATGAGTGTTTTTGTTATTGACGGACTAAGAAAATGTCTGGGGATATCCGAATGAATAACAAAAACGTACATGACTCGAACGTTACGTGACGTATTCATTAGACGTGTTCACATAAAAAGAATATCCGCACATTTTTTCAGCAAGGCCTTTGGATGCTATTAGCACTTATATCCGGAATGTTATGCTAACAATTAGCAGGAATACCATAAACTATTTACTACCAGTTATTTATAAGATATTTTATATAATTGCATGTTTGAATTTTTAAATTATATACAGCAAAACGAAGTTCTGATAATCGATAATCCTTCGTTTTGCAATTGAAGATAATCTGAGAATTAGTAGGAAAAATACGTCTTATGTTATTTATTTCCTCGACAATCATTATTCCTGCTATAAATAAACTGTTAACTTTATGTTTCAGAGTGTTTCATCTGGATCGCTGCTTCTGAGCGCGGCACAGTTAGTTCGAATGAACAATCGAAATGGTCAGAGGGAACACGAATGCCTCCAGAATGAGTCGATGAACTACGGTCGCAAATCGGCTCTATCCAATGCAGTTGTCTCTATACCGGAAGAAAGCCGCGAAGCAACTGACACATTCTGGCAAGATGTCAAACGGGGATCGGATCCAAGGCAGGACACGACATCTATTGCGAGTTCTACCCATTTCACTGTAGTGAACGGATTTACAAAACATAAGACCAGCAAAGAAAAGTCGTGCTGTTGCGATCACTCGCATCAGATCACAGTACTCGTGATATCTATGACCATCTTGTTTTCGGCGTGTATCCTAGCTGCTATATGTTTTGTCGAAAGTGAGTATAAATGTAGCAATGTTTGCGGTAGGGTAGAGGCGTTCGTTTACAGTCTAGGTAGACATTTGAATTACCTACTTGGGTTTCTATTCTGGGAACACGTGTATATGTGTTAGCCTTTGTATATTTCCATAGGATTTACTACTTTCATGTACTAATATTTACAATGAACATTTTGAATAGTGATATAGGAATAGTTTCACGGGGTCGATATTACAGCTGATATCCTATGCCAACGTAAAGAAACTCTTAATTATCGGTTGGCACGGCATCGTTGCAGATTATACTTAGCGAGGCGAAAGTCTTAATACTCAGGAGTAGCAGGATATCCTCTTTGAAGTTTTATGTGGATTAGCATAGGCTGCTGCGACACCTTATTGTCCAATGGCCCCCGTGCATTTTGCTACTTTTCTTACACTCAATTTCATTTATTGATTGGCTATAATATAGATACACTTTACCATGTAGCGGATTATCGTTTTTTGATTGCCAATATTTCTAAACAATTACATGTGTCATGGTCACGGCTAAAAGCTAAACACGTTAAATGTAACCACGAGCATAAATTCCACGATGATATGCGTTTAAAAATATAATTGTTTTTTTTGTTTTACAGTGCGCATGCGTAAGGAGACTGGAATGTATAAATACTCGTAAAAAGAGGACAAACATCGAGGACTATAACTAAGAAGGATTATCTCAAAAATAGGAACACGAACCTAGAGAAAATAGTACCGTTTGTTAATAATATTATGCATACTGTAACTATTATTATAATATAGTAAACATAGATTTGTACAAAATATGCGCTGTTATGTATCCTTAGTTTTAAAATGATCGTTCTGTTGTAACAGCTAAGATGTTACAACATACACAAATACCATAATCAATAATAAATAAAACCTTTAAATGATCTGTTAATAGTTATTAATATGATTAGTATAATAATTTATAAATTAGGCAAAGATAGAAAAAATTTAGACTATTAAATTATTTATGTTCGTACTTAGTATTTTTCTGTAATAATGTATTCGATTTTACTATGAAATTAAGCCAATAAATGTGTAATATTTGTTTTGTAAGATTAGTTAACCATATTTAAATTATAAACGCTATGTACAAAGCTTTCCTTAGTATGTAATCGAATAACATATTATTTGGTAAAGATACATGTACAATAAAAGTGCAATTATTTCATATGTCTATCAAACTTTTCTTTTAAAGAAGTATAAATTAATAATAAAACTATATTAGGTATTTATTTATTCATTTTAGTTGATTATTAAGATGCTATCTAAATACTCCAGTTTTCTTTCAATGGAAAATTTATGAAAATAGTATTTCAAACAGTGATGAGCCAGATATTTTATAACCTTATACGCGGATACTATTGAAGTAAATTACCTCCATACCATATCCTTCACTGCCGTTACATATATAGTACTAAAGTAAGTGAAATAGTATGTACTAATTATTCATTTTTAAAGTTGTTATCCGTATCTTTATGCGGATCTACTCTAATCGGTCATATTTGTATCCATAATAGCCTAATACACATTTTTACAACCTGGCACATCGCTAGTTGAAAACTATTGATGGATATTCACTATGGTATTAGTCTTTACCTAAATGTAATCTATATAGCAAAAATATTTTTTATTTTGTAACAAAATAAACAAATGGGCAGGCAGTATTGCCTGCCAGCCTATGGATGACAGTAACAAACTAAAACAAAATATTCAAATACAAATGTTAATTTGAGCCCCCCTAGTGGCAATTATTTGAAACTGTCCCGTGTTTTCAATAGTTGGGAATTTTAGTACAACTACACTTACACTAAAAAAAATAAATCGTACAAATCAATGTCTATAAATATTACATAATGCTTCAAATAAGCTTATGCTTAAGATCCATGATACTTTTGATTCATTTAACAGTTAAGTTTATTTCATACATTAAGTATTTAACTTCATTTTTAATAGAGCATTTACTTTGTCAGAAATGGTATATCAAAATAATAAATGGTAATAAAACAGAATGACATTTCCCCTCGTGCTCTTATATACATATTTTTGTGTAGTATTGCTTTTTATTTAGACATTTAAAACTGGGTTCAACAAAATTGACAAAAAATGTTAAATCTCTGTGACAAATAATTAAGTATTAAGTAGTATAATGTTATTGGAACCTGTGATAATAAAGCGGAAATAAAATCTCACATGTTGTATTATTGAGTTATTTAGTAATATTTAATTTTCGTTGAATAAAATAATTATCTTAAGGACATCAATACCCAATGTTGCCACAGAAGTCCATAGGCCATAAATTTTTAATTAACTCGGAAGACTGAACAGACATTATAGTCCAATTGGATAACTTGGTGTGAGTGACAAAGGTTGTTTAAAAAATTTAATTGTCAGACAGAAAATAAACATATTAGATAACCTGATGTTATATGATTACTGTAGAATTTAGGAACTGATTTAAGTGTTTTATCCCATGTACCTTACAAAAACACCTCTTAAGGGAGCAGTATATATGACAAATTGTCGAAGATTCAATGAGTAAAGTGAGTTTGATTGCCTAATAGTACTTGTAATTTTATTTATTACTCAAGAGTAATTATGACTGCTCAACATAATCTTCAAAGCACTATGGGCACTTCTATTTGCGGGTAATTCTAGATTTTAAACTTGGTCAACGAGACTACATACTTTTTACTACTAATTTATTATTTGGTACAACAATCCGAAATACAAAAAATTATCCTCACAAGTATTATTGCTGGTACTACTTTTTTGAATAATCCCTAGCCAAGCAGTAACCTAATATAACATGCCTCAATTAGATTAACGGAGCTCCATAGAAACCCTTGTAGTTAGCATAATAAGAAGAACTTACCTCTACTTCTTCTAGAGTCTGAGTCCATTTATAGTGCTCTAAGTCACAGCCATTGCCTGAATTTGGTTTTAGTTTATCCTTTTCCTTGGGATCATCATCCTCTTCAGGTGCCTCTGGTGTTTCAACATCACTAGCGGATGCATCACCACTTCCATTTTGCTCCTCTAGATGAAAAATATTATGTGAAATTAAATAGAAAAGATGGAAGTGTAATGGCTCCAATTAGTGGGTACTGATAGAAAGATCTGGTTGCCGGCTTTATTACAAATGACTATTAACCACTATAGTCCCCAGGAGTAACATGGATTCAAGTGGAACTAATGTTTATGCAGTCAGTTGC
The DNA here is from genome assembly GCA_018251015.1 of Phocides pigmalion okeechobee. NCBI lineage: Eukaryota > Metazoa > Arthropoda > Insecta > Lepidoptera > Hesperiidae > Phocides > Phocides pigmalion. Next base: position 4,098 of record DWON01000543.1, read on the forward strand.
AGATGTCCATAGGCAGTAACCATTTACCATTAGTTAGACTACATGCTACTTCCAATTCAAATGAATAAAAATTATCATTGTTAATCCATTATTGTCCCACCGCTTGTTATGGATTTTGTTTCAGTATGACAAGGTTTAGGCCATAGACCGGCACATAGTAAATTATGAGGTAACCATAACCACAGTAGCTGTATACTCTATTTCAATAATCCATTTTGAATAAAAAGGTAATTAACCAGCTGTTCACCAAATTGACACATAATAAATAGAGTTATAAGCACATTCACCACTATTTTCAAGGTTTAAAATTGGTGTCTCACTACATTTTCCAACAATATTCATTTTAATACCATTATAAAATGGCATACAAAACAATTATATTTATCCAACCTTAATGAAGGAATGACAGATAGACAAAAGTTTTAATAAAAATGTTAGAAGACTGAAAACTCCTTAAAACATATTTTTTATCAGTCAATCAATGTATTTGGTGCTTTGTATATGGTATTACCAATAGGTTAAATCATCACTTTTCTAGACTGTGGTAGTATCTGATAATTGAATGTTGGCCTTGTAATTGGATAGCATCGATAGTAAAATTATATGACTAAAACGCTTGGTTCTCAAATAATACAGTGATTATACAGTAGAACCTCGATAAGTTAATGTCCACGGGAAACACAAAACATTTTAAGTTCTAGAGGTTTTAAGTTATCAAGGGTCTTGGGAGTTGGGATTCGAAGAGAAGGGAACATATTATTTTTTAACTTATAGAGGTGTTTAAGTTATCGAGGTTTGAGTTATAGAGGTTCTACTGTACTTGTCTTGATACAAAACAGCACCCTTACGTTTTTTATCCTTATCAATATCTTCTTGCATTTCTATAGCTTCCTGGTCTGTTAGCTCGGTAACACTAGCTGGTTCAAAGTCCTTAGCAATTCTTTCCTGTTCTTTCTTCTGCTGAATTTCTTTTAACCTTTTCTCTGCGTCTTCCTTCTCTTTCTTTGCCCTGTCAGCCTCCTTCATAGCTTTTTCTGCATGAACAACGAAAGTCTCTTTCATAACCTGAAACCAAGAAAATACTCAAATAAAATATATGTAAAGGCAAAAATACTAAAATATTTACTACTATATTAAAATATTTATTACTGAACCCTTACCTTTATCCTTAGTTCAAAAATTGGAAGCTAATAATTTATGATTTTTAACTAATATTTTTGCAGAAATTTGTTATTTTTTGTAATATCTACTATCAAATAATTATTATTGGCAAGTATTGTATTGTATAGCAAAACAGCCAATAGTTGTCACATTTAGACTGGATTATTTTTATTTGATTTCCTGTATCTTTTACTTTACTATTTGCTTAATAAAAATTGTGTATTCAAATAAACCTCTACGAAATCTATTAACAATTTGTCTGTGGACTCACTTTTTCTACAAGTCAGTATTACAAGATGCAGCACTAAACTAAAGAGGTTTTATTTAGACTGGAAGTGTGTTTTTAAGCATCTGTGTAACGTCTATGAATACACAGACATTGAATGTATAGTGCCTGTATAAAAACAGCATTTCCATTTGCCCATAATCCATACAGATTTGCATTACCACAATAGGTGTGTACCCCAAGCATGTAATTCAAAATAAAATACACCAGACAAGTTTCCTGCAGAAAGTGTTAAAACATTAACTCGACTGAAACTTCCTACCTTCTGCCACTCTCCTTCCTTGGCACCAGTAAAGAAATCTGTTTTTCTTGCTAGGAAGGAAGCTATTGTATTCAAAAGCTGGAAAGAAAAACAAATTGTTTTAAATAATACACTACTATGCTCCATTAAAATCTAGTTAAATCAAAATATTTAAATGTATCTTAATTGGTCTATGTTTATATATAGATTTTTATATATTTTATACATAGACATAAATATAGATTTTTGCTCTTGCCAATTTTAGTTACTTAAAAACGTCTATATTTACAAGCTGGTAAGTGCTTCATAGCAAAAGTTTTGTGTAATCGTTTGATTAAAAATTGAGAAAAAATTGCAGCATTATAAACATAATTCCTAAATTGTGTTGTTTCTTAATATTATAATTGATCAATGAACTGACAGGAATGCCCTAAATGTAATGCTCACTTTTGTGCATACATTTTAGGAGGTAAATATGTGAGGTTACACTGGGGCAGCAAGGTACTGCCACAGTAATTTCATTTTTATGCATTGATTATATGAACTAAAGGGTGAAAATGCATCAGAGATTGCCTAGGGCCAGGTTCTTTTACTAAATATAAGGTGGATTGCAAGATGTTTTAATTGTTTAATGCATATATGATGAGATAGCATTGAGATGTTGTATAGAATGTTCTAGTAGTCGGTAGGAATGTCTTAGAAATATGTTTTTACTTACATCTTTAACACCACCCTCATGCTGTTGAGCCATCGCTAAAAGCATGGAATCGAACCTCTCTGGATCACTTGCCATTCTATAAAGTAAATAGTACCAATTCAGATAATACTTTCAATGCTTTGTAACGCGAAATTGCGTTTTGAATTCTCTCGTGTTTTCTCAATCTCAAGTTAAGAAAGAACAATATTCCTTGTTTCCAGTTTAAGTAAAATACACAAACAGCAACAAAGCAAAGACAAAAGAGACGTTTAAGTACTGGTGGTTTATTACTTTTAATTTTCAATGTAGAGAAGAGTCAGAATAAGTGACTAGGGATGTACTATACAATCATAATAACGAATGACATTACAGATTCGTCAATCGATAGGAACTTTCTAGATATAGGGCTGCCATAACGTAAATTACTTAAGCCGGAAAATAAACCAGATTTATCCAGATATTCTTCATGAAAGTTATGTAAGAACAAAAATTAAACCAATGCTTTCATTATAAAAATTATCTATTTGATTGTCAAAAAAATGTTTATCTTTAAAAACTTATAAAGTGTTGGACGCAGGACCAACTGTACGAGCTTCACATGATGCGTTAAATATCCTTTCATGGGATGGAAATTGTGACGAAAATTGAAAGGAATGTTTTGTTGAGAGGAATGTAATTGTCCTCACAATTTTCATCCCATCACGTCCATAATGCTTAAGAATAAATCGTTAAGCTTCGGGCAGTCATATTAACAAGTGTTTTATATTGTGATAATATATTTTGGTATACAAAACATGTATCGATTATTCAGTTTTTTTTATTTAAAAATCTATCGATTTTATACAAATTAAATAGTTTATTAAGTAGGTATCTAAATACAAGTTTTCTGGAAGAAGATAGAGTAAACAAATATACCAATGAGTTCGATATTAAATTGATATATATGACGCTTTTCTATCCGGTATCCGCATAATAAAAATAAAACAAGAAATTAAATTTAAGGGGAAAGCAACAATTTAAAAGTGATTGTTTTTTTTTTACATTTTCTCGACCAATTTGTTTCTATTTTGTTTAAGTACGAAGCTTAAATATCATAGATAAAATAATTTTATTGAAGCCATTACAATTACGGAACCCTTCAAACTATGTGGCCATTGTTTTATTTAATATGAGTGAAGATTCTCGAAAAGTTGTTATTTAAAACAGAAACATAATATACTTGTGTCTTCAGTTTATGGTTTAAACGAGTATTCTATGCACTGTGTTGAGTATCCGAACAAATGCAGTGCCTGTAGATTTTATCTATGGAATAGAAAAGTGAAAGAAGACCGTGTCATTGGAGGTCATGCACTTTATTTTTTTTCGTAAAACTAATCGTTCCTAAAATCTTATTTAGTTAAATATTGTTGATATCTTGTTAAATATTCTAATGTTTGTTCACAAAGTGATGTGCATATCTGACCTGCTTGTGAGTGTTTAAAACTTTTGATTGAAGGATACCTACTTTCAAGCATACTGTCATGGTTTAGAATTAACGAATGTGATGTTGTTTTTCAGATGTACCAAGGGGAAACGTAGTAGTAATGGCAGATCAGTTTTGTTTGCGTTGGAATAACTTCCAGACTAATATAGTGAGTGCGTTAGATTCTTTGAAGTGTTCTGAAGATTTGGTAGACGTTACGTTGACTTGCGAAGGGAGAAATATCAAGGCTCATAAAGTGATATTGTCAGCGTGCAGTCCATACTTTAGGAATGTGTTCAAGGTAAATGACTTAGAACATTAATAACCTTCAAGTTTGTGCTAACAGCACACTTGGTTACATGGTTGACTTTGAGAGTTTTGTGATAATTGAACCATGTGTGTTTTAGGAGAATCCATGTCAACACCCGGTTATAATCTTGAAGGATGTGTCAGCAGATGACATTGTTAGCCTGCTTTCATATATGTACCAGGGTGAGGTATTTATTGAGGAAAGTAAACTGTCATCATTCCTGCACACTGCAGCTCTACTTCAAGTGAAGGGCCTAACTGGTGTAACACAACAGGTATGATAAACAAAATTGCTTTATGTCAACATCTTATTTGAATTATTCCTTTGAATGTACTTTTTATGTCATAGCGTAATAAATATATTCAAGTTATGATCAGGATCGTCATCATCATTATCACTCATTAGAAATCAATATATGCATCCTATTTTGTTAATACATACTTTGAACAGTGATAGCTGTCTTGTTTAAAATTTAGTATCCCACTCAGTAAATCTAGGATTCAATTAAATGGTATGTTTTGATGATTTTTTTAATGCTCTTTGTGTATTTAAATTTAAATATCTCTAGGATTTATAGTGAAAAAAGCAACATTGTAAGGAAATTTAAATATCCTGTATATATAATTTTGGTAAGTGGTGGTAAATATTAATAACATTTAGTGTTTTTAGAATGAAAACTTTTCATCACCAAGTACAACAAACAAATTATATACTCAACTGACAATATCATCAAAATCTCACTTTGGTGTTACTCACAAGGATAGTAAAATACCAGGATTGAAAAAGAGACGCAGTAGTACATCAGACAAGCCTAATGAAGTCCCTATTGGAGATCATAAAAAGAGCAAGATATTAGACACATGTGATATATATACTAGAAATAATGGACCACACGCTATAAGGATTGATACCCCTGTGTTTACACCTGAAAATAATGTGGAAAAAACTAAACATGAACACTCAATTGTCACAGCTAATGGAAAAAGTTCCAGTATTGTGAGTTAAATTATTTTATAGTTATTAATAATGGGAATACCAATAAGAGACATTTTGTTTATTTGTAATGCAAAATGCTGATTAGCAGAATTGTCTTTATAGAAGTTCTGTCATTTATGATGTATAATCAGCAGTACATTAAAAATAATGTAAGTAGTTTCATAAGCCTATACAAACTAAGAGGATACAATTTGATATTTTGCAATGTTGCAATCATATACAGATCATATAGATCATATAGATAGATCATAATAAACAATTTTATCGAGGATCGATGGCTGCTGGAGCAGAAGAGTCCTAGAGTGGAGACCACGTCTCTGTAAATGTAGTGTAGGATGACCTCCAACCTGCTGGTCCCATGACATTCATAGGATCACCGGTAGAAACTGGATGAGGACAGGACCGTACAACATGGTATGCTCTGAGGAAGGCTTATGTTCAGCAGTGGACAGTTATAGGCTGAGTACCAAACAATTTTACAAATATTCAATAACTTTATTTCTGTTTTTTTACAGGTTAATGTTCAAGATGACATTCCAGTTTCAGTTAAAACTGAATGGATAGATGAAGATAACTCACCAATACCCCCACCTATTTGTAATTCAGAAAATGAAGACAGTGTTCCTGACTATGAAAATAGTATGCTTGCCAGATCTTTACTGTCAGGTATGTTTATAAAAAATCAGCTTTTATACTATAAAACAACTTTTTATGATGAGCCAGTGAAATCACTTAATTGTTTGCCAATAGACGAAGTGTTTTTTAAGTTGCAAGTTTATCACAATTTAGTTTTTGTAGTAAGATAAATTGTGGTCTGAGAAGTTGACATGTTTGATAATTTTGGTGTTATTTTGATCTGTACTGTGATGGCTGATTTATATCTCAACAACACAAAACAAACTTATAATTCCATTTACAAACTTGGGTTAAATAATTATTTTTTTAAAATATTTTTTAAACCTCACATAATTTTATTACCAATAAATCGAAAATCTTGGATTTATTAGCTTGTCATAAACTGACCTTAATTACTGGTTCAATGTTGTTTTTATATAATATTTAGACTAATATTTTGTTAATAAATTTGTAAATTTTAAAGCTCATGAAAACATTGTGTAAACTAATTTATTTCTGTAAACAGAAATAAACCTTTAAGATTTTTTCATGTGAGTAGAGTAGCAAACGAGCATACAAACCACCTGATGTTAGGTAGTCTCAGTTCATAGACATGTAGTCCATGTACAACTACAAACATGACGGAAATCTTATCTGAGATTGAATGTAGATGTGTTGCTACTCCTGAGGACTAAGGCCTTGCTTCAAACCTCCCCGGTCGAACTATAGTTCTCCCACCTCTCAAATGAAGTGAATTTCTAAAATGATAAATGGCATGTCAATCTAAAATAGATATTTTGAATGCTGCAACTATTATTAAGTGCTACATATCCTTTAAGTAATTTAAAATTATATTATTTTCAGGAATAAACCCATCAAAAAGTGATACTGGTGTCAATAATCCACCTTTGAAAAAAACTACCATACCTGATTTGCATACTACAACTCGAGCTAAGGAAGGCACTGTTGATTCTGTTACATTTACTAGTTCTGTGTCAAAAAGTCCATTGAAATCGGTCTCTATGGAAGAATCGTTAGTTAAAACTGAGAAGCAATCCCCAAAGTCCGATATTGAGTATGAACCAGAAGTATTGTTATCAGAACACCAAGATGGCACAGACTCTGATAGTACATATACCCAAGAACAGTCACAAGCTTTATTGCTCTTAGCTGGAATGTCTACCGTGCCAGTAATAGCCCCTGGCACTTCTGCATCTCAAGCTGTTGCAACACACCAACAGTCAAACCATGCAGCTATTTGTGGGGATTGTCCACACTGTGGCATGAAATATTCAAATCAATCTGCTTTGAAGTATCATGTGAGATTAATGCATTCTGATTTAACCAATAGGTTATGCTGTTACCTTTGCCCAAGGTCATTTACAATGAGGGAAACATTTAAAGAACATATGTGGTCAAGTCATGGTCAAAGAAATTGACAAATATTAATGGTATTAAATGTGCCTTATTTGTTCCTTGCCTTCAATTTGTGTGGGGATTAGTGGAGTAGAAGTGCCTTGAATATAAACATATGTTGAAATGTTTATCAATTATGTCTTTCTAAATTAATCTATGTGACAGTAATGCTCTTGGACATTTATGTATGTGGCAGTCTTTTACTGTTATAGTTTATGAAAACATATACATATACTTTTATACATCTAATGTAATTGTTTAACATAAAATTTATTACAATTTTGATATAAAAATATATGAAAATGGGTACAAAATATTCTTCCAAACTATATGTATGATAATTATTATATACTATGTATGATAATGTTCAGAAGTGCTAAATTTTATTTGGTGCTGGATGTATTTCCTTTAATGAAAAGTTTATATGAAGTAATGATATAGTTAATTCCAAAGGACAATGATTTGGAGGGTATAATTCAAATTGGGGTATAATCAATATTGATATTGTCATGCCAAATTTGCTTCTGAGTCAAAATTTAAATATAACTAAAGTCCAATAGAAGTCCTGTATGAAGAAAATTCAGGTAACACAGGGAATTTATAGCAAACTAGTTCTAAATAGCTTTAGACAAAGTATGTCTTGTATGTAATAAAACACTCTTGACATGTAATAATTGTTTACAACTTAATATGATGATTCTGTGAACTCAGGCTGTAAGAGGGGATAAAATTCGGAAAAATATTTTAGTGTTCTTTGCAGAGATATGCACCAATATTTCTGACTTTTGCATCATTTTTCTGTAAACTGACTAAATCTAGTAGCCGTCGTACACATTAGTGTTAATAATATACATGATAACATTATTTTCAACTATATTTCACAGTTTTCATACATTTAATTGTTGTATCATACTTAACGTGTATATTTCACATGACCTTCACAATGAACGGCGAAAAATGGCTTCGTTTTGAACACTGTACTGTTTTGTTAAGTTTTTAAAAGATTCGAGATAACATGTTATCAAATGTATACATGTAACATGTTGTGTTACGGCCTTATTGTGAATGTTTTTTATAATTGACGTACCCTGAACATCCTGTTGATATTTGGACATGTAGGCAAATTAGGCTGTAAATTATCTGATGTGGCTAAATTGGTGAAATGTTATTTATTATTTTTAATAGATTTTTATTTATGTTAATCATTATCTTAAATACATCAAGGAATACATTATTTTTTGTAATAAAAGCCAAATCTAAATAATCCACAGGTAGTCCATGTGGCATTATGCTAAGAACGCTGATCGCACTCCAATGCTGGAGCACTGAAATGCGATTGTAATTTGTTTTGCGAGATATGAATTAGCTCTCTTGTCACCAGCAATCTTAGGAATAATTGTTAGTATTCTTTTGGTACTCGCATCCAACTGCATTGTGTTGAGGTTTCATCAAACATACAGTACTTGTAATAAATGAAAAGGGTCACTTGCGCGAAATGACGTATGCTGCGACTAGGCCTGCTAAAAGTACGCCTTACGTCGTCTGGAGTCATGTAGTATACTCGTATAGTCAAAATAGTCGAATGAATAATTTGGCCAGCAACAAGCTTACACAGTCAATGAAAATACATGTCAACAACATGTTTGTGTGTCGATGTTTAAAAAGAAACCTATTTTTATCTAAAGTACAATGATCACAAAACTCTTCAATTGTATGTTAAAAGTGTCCGCCTTATTTCTATATCCTTTTTAACAACGTCAAATATTTATGATTGGCGCCTGTTACATTTAACACCGATCTCGCTTTAATTTCGCGTTAAATGTTATGAAAATTTGCATCTGCACAATTACCTACTTTGCATGGAATGTGTACTAAAAATCTGAAATTCAAATAGATTGCAAATGGTCTGTCATGCACTTTGATACTACTGCTTTATTTAACAGGATTTTGTTGTGATTCATATTTGTTTTTTTTATTGTGCAGGCTTGTCGTAGTAAATATTTACGTGACGTACAATGGAGTAAAAATTATTAAATTTTAAACATATAGTTAAATTTATAAAAAAAAGCCTTTTAAAATAAAGGGAATTTACCACTTTTGTTATAATATACATATATGTAATTACAACTATGTATTCTATACTGATTTAATTTCAGTTTGTTAATAGATTATCAGGATAATAATATTTTACAATTAATACAAAAGGTTAAGTAAATGCAACTACTGAAAACTTAAGGAATAATTGAATTCTGAGGTTAAAATTATTATTATGTTTAGTTTGACAAAAATAGATAACAAACGAAAAGTATGTCCAAATCAACTCTCATTGCTTTATTGTATAGAAAATATTACTGTTTATACAAACTAAGTTTTTCTAGTATTATCATATTACAGTAAACTTTTGTTAAGAGAAACACTGAGAATTGTTCTTTTGTCAATTTTACCAATTAAGTGAATTATTGTAGTAAGTTTTATGGATGTAATAAAAACTCATTGTGTGCTTGTTTTTACCAATGAAAAGTTCAAATGTTACCATCAAATCCAGGTTCTATTTTAATAGAGGTGGTTAATTGATTTATATTTAAAATGAAAAGTGATTGCCTATATTATTTTTATTATTATGTAGATAAGTTAACGATTACGCAAGGATTTTCTCAAATGTGAATCAGTATTTATGAGTAGACAATAAAAGGTAAACCTAAACTACGACGTGAAATTATGTAGATATGTGTGATACATGATATTACCTACTTATGAATTTTCTTTTTTTTGGTGAGTTGTGCCAAAAAGAGTTTAGTTTAAGATGTTACTGTAATTATTATTAGTTATTCTGGTTTCAGTTACCGATATTTTTCATTTATTTCCAGTCTATTAGCAGTATGCAATGTTATCGATGTAAAATTGTTAGACATAATTCATTAAGTGATTAATTCATAGTGTTTGTTATTGTTATAATTATTTTTGTAAAGCAAATTATTCTTGTGTTTTGAATGCCATTAGTGAGGATTATTATTTTTAAATAAATTAATATTTCATAGTTTAAATAAGAAAATATCGATAAGAAAAGAATAGCTATATTTATAGTTACTTTACATTTTATTAGGTAAATATAATAGTAGGTATATTGTTAAATATTTTATTCAGAATTTTACAAGATTTATATTTTAAATTATGTTATAAATAAAAGATAATGCTTCTATGTCTTGTATTTATTTGCTTTTAAATAGCCTGTTTTTTCCTATAAAGTTAGAAAGAGTAGAATGAAAATGTACTGGTTCCATTTATTTTGAAACGTCTTTGTTGCTTAACTATGGATAATTACAAAATTGGGCCTCAATAAACATAAATAAAAATATTTTTGTACAAGAAATATTTGTACAGTTCTTTTAACACTTTCCCTGCGGCCGGCGTACAATACTGCTGTGTATTGAGTGGTGCAACGTGCTTGCGGCTTATACACACTTGTGTTGTACGTACAAGTATGGACTACGGGCGAACACAAGTGTTATGTTTACGTCGGCGCTACAAGACTGGGAGGAGACATTACGTCTATGTATTCGTAGATGATACACAGATGTTAATAAAATATTTCAGTGAATTGTTGGCGCATCTTCAGTCTAGAGAAATAGGGTCCAGCTTAGTGTCGCTTCTCGCAACGCTTACCAATATGTGGGCGTTGCAATCAAAGTGTTGAAATAAGTACTATTGAGAATTCGGTCAATTCGACAAATTTGGACCCAATAAATGGGTAACATTTAATATATTCTTTATTGCGAACCTGGGTAGTTCGCAATAAAGAATATATTATGTTGCTATCGATTTTCAATATTGTTGAGGCTTCGAAAACTAGGATAGTAGGTAGGTAACATTGACTGCGGCGCGCATACACATATATTAGATCGGGTTAGCGTTCCGGGAGGCGGCCTAAGCTGGAGCTTATTTAGCTAGACTGAAGATGCGTCAATAATTCGCTGAAATATTGTATTTTTTATCATCCGTGCATCATCAACGAATACACAGACGTAATGTGTGCTCGCAGTCTTGTAACACCGACGTAAACAGCACTTTTATTCGCCCCTAATCCATACAGATTTGTCCGTATAACACAGGTGTGTACGGCCGCAAGTTTTGCGCCGCGCATTACACTATAGTGTTGTTAGCCGCAGGGAAAATAACGGAAGGCACTTACAGAAGGTAAGAGAAACGTAATTTAGTTAGCATGCAATTGTGCTGTAATAAGAAAGTACTTTTTTATTGCCCTATACCATAAACTTATGGTACCTTCTTATGTATCAATATGAAATAAAATAAACATCACTTTTTTCAAATTATACCAAATTGATTTATTTTATATAAACACGTGTACAGTTGCAGTGTAAACGAGTAAAGCCGTCACTTGTGAGTTAGGAGCGTTAAGATGAATCGAAAATCTAAATTTATGTGTAGTAAGTTGTAAGTCCTTTTCAAAATTTCACAAATGTCACATCCTTGGTTAACCTTTTCAATGACTTGATCATATACATATTAACGTATTTACTCAGTCTTCTTGAGTACCTAACACTTCTGGATAAATTTGCTACCAAATACATACTGCTGTTTTGTTCTGTTAGCTTAGTTCCCTTTTCATTATACAATCATTTTATAAAAAAAAATAGCTTTTTAACTTCAGGAAACACAACTGTTGTGTTTTTCTTTGCGTACCGCGCATGCTTACTCACAGCTATTGTGTTAACGCTTTCCCTGCGGCGCGGATGTATGTGATCGGGTCACTATTGCGGGAGACGGCCCTAAACTGGAGTTTATTTGATTAGACTGAAGATACGCCGACAAATTCCAAAATGTATTTTTATTATCTGTGTATCATCTATGAATAGACAGACGTAATGTCCGCTCTCAGTCTTGTAGCGTCGACGTAAAAACAGCACTTTTGTTCGCCCGTAATCCATAGAAATTTGTCCGTACAACACAGGTGTGTAGGAGCATTAAGGGCGAACACAAGTATTATGTTCACGTAAGTGCTGCAAGACTGCCTACGAACACCACGGCTGTGTATTCGTAGACACTTAATAAACCAAGAAACAAAATAAGGAAATTCTGGGTATTTATATAAGTTTATTTACGTTTTCTTAAAAATGATCTCCCGATTTTGTCTGAAAAATTACGTTGAAAATGACTCAAAACTCGAAAACCATGACAGTTTTACTAAACACAAATTTAGTTTTTCTGTGTTTAACAGTTATAAGTCCCTGAACTCACTCATGACGGCTTGCCTACTCTTTACGCCAAACCTTGTTTATGTATGTATAATAATATATAACCTTGTTTATGTATGTATAATAATAATAATGTTATAAGTATGTCGATATTAAACGGTGTTGGTGGCAAGTAAATAAAAAAAATCCGGAACTACCTAGTATATGATTTCAAATTAATCGATAAACTTATCTATATAGACCGCGTGTTCTATAACGCACAATGAATCGTAGATACCTAAAATGAATTTATTTATATGTGACCATACGCGTGTTATCGTCACACAAAGATTAAATACTCATAAATACAACGTGATTTTTGTCGCCAAAAATAACGCGGTTACTTGTAGTATTTATTTTTGGTGAAGATTTATTTAGCGTTAGCATTTTCCTCAAAATTTGTTTTTCTCCTTAAAACAATATTTCGCAAACATCTAACCCCTTGTGCCGAACGTCACGGCTTAGGGTCGATTAGCGAAATACTTCAACAGTTTAAGTAACTCGTCACTGCTACAATTTTAGACGATATTTCCCAACTTGTTCCAAAATATACTGTGGAAAGAATCGCACATTTGTTTTGTAGCAAGCACGAGGCGCAGTACGTGCCTTAAAGCCGAACAATGGGGAAGGATATGCACCTACCTACGCATTACTATGAGCAATGGAGACGAGCCTTGCATAGTGGTCGCTAGTTTCTCTTGAGTAGAGAGTCTCTTACGACACAATAGGTATCTGTTAGCATGTACACAGATTATACGCTTATTAATAGTAAGTATCGTTATAATTAAGGTAAGCATAAATTTGAATTTTTTAATACTTTGTTTTAACTAAAGCAACGTATTATAGAAGTAGGTACTTAAACACTAAGTTAGTATGGACCAAGTTGAATATCATATTAAAAGTAGGTGTTATTTATTTATAAGATATCATTCAAAAAGCAAATCCAAACAATCATATCCGTATATAAAAAATACACTTTGTATTATTTATTACAAAATTTAATACAACTGAAACTCAGAAGATGTAAGGCAGTGATTAGTGTGGTAAAACCCTTTTACTAAAATACGTATATCATATACCTACTCATACATGTTCTTTTGTGCATAATAACAGCAGTTTTATCTTTATATATATAAATCTATGTAGCTTGCAGACTCTAGATCAAGACGCATTTCTGTCCTATGTAAATAATCATAAAGTGTAGGTAGTTGAAGATTAGCTCTACATAAATCAAAGAAGATAGGCACTATAGATAATAGTTGAAGTTTTACCAAACAACATACATATATTTTGCCATTAATACTTAAGTTTTTTAAGTAATGTCGACTGAAAATTCCATAAAAAGTCTTGTTCTACAATTTGACTAGGGACACATAGGTAAACGTTAATATTGAAGTGAATACCTATTCAAATAATTAATTCTCAAAACAAACAATTTGACTAAGTAAGGACTCTGTTTTATTGAGAAAACATACATTATCATATGTTATATTTCTTTAAGATAATCGGTGTAGGCTGTCCATTTTTAAATCGACTACGGCATTCGACATTTTGTATGAGAAAAAATATGAAAAATAGTTTTAAATTGTATGAATTATTTAAAATAAAAATAATTTTGATAAAAGCAGATATACATGTAGGACGCGTAATATGTCTAAAGTTTTTACTTTAAGTTTTTACCATGCTGCTTTATAATATAGTAATATAAGAACTTACTTTTGCATCTATTAACATTTAAGTTATCTATTAAAATAAGTAATAGATTTATGGAGATATTTTTATGTATACTTATATTTTCTTGGTTTTAATGTATTTCTTTCTGTGATATGTATTGTTGATGAAGTAAGTTATATAGTTTACTTTTATTTCAGTTTTTTAACTTTTACGTGGCTATGCATTAAACAGAGATCACTTGACTCGGGCTAAGCGAAGTCAATTTCGGTGAGCAAGCGACACAGAAGATTCACCGCAAAGCAAGCATAGTAACGTGAACGTGCGAAGCATAGATAGCTTGTGGATATGTGTAAAGGCGTTCTAGGAAGCCCCTTAATGCGGAGACAGCTCCGTTGGGACGCTATTGATCGTCATCCGTCGTCAGTGGCCGAGGCGCCCCTATTGATTCGCCGCAATCTGCATGATAACCCGCGCCTGGCTTCTCTACTCGCTACAACATTACATTAGAACACACTTATCAATAATCGCGTTATGTTGCCTCGATGATGACGTCAACCTATGATTAATTACTTTGGAATATATTCGTTGCATTTAAAAATCTAATTTTTATACATTTCTGTTTAAAGATAATGTAACATAATATAAAGATAGTTAAATTAAGCATTGATACTATAAACTTTGAAATGCACTATAATAAAATTAATTGATTAAGTATTTGACGAAGTAGCAACTACGTTGAAATAAAACACTCTGGTGAGGATCATACTCAATATTAGAGTATTATGTACGTACTTACATTTGTAAATTCACAATTTCCCCAAAAATATATAGAAATAACTTACTATTTTTAAAATAAATTAGATGAATATTGAGAATATTAAGTTAATTATTTTTTAAGTTTTGCTTTATTTATTATTTACCTATTTCGATATAGAATAAAAGTATGGTTTTAAGTATATAACGCGGCACGGAATAAATTGATGTAATTATGTTAATGCGTTAAATTGTTTTTCAACGTACGTTATAAACAGGTTTTAAATACCTACTTAGTTGCGATGGTAGAGGTAACTTTACAAAAAAGACTGACGCAGTCCTTATTCAGGCAGAAGTTTCGAATAACTTTTAGCAATATATAATAATACTATTAATTATAGATTGAAGTTCATAAAAATATTGAACTTTTAGTAACACTTAGTAACGTAGCCTATGCTTTAGTGATGTGAACTCATTTGAACGTAAATCAATTTGTTTATGCAACTTAAAATGCCTCATGGTTTTTACATACTATACGTACATTCTTACTTCTAGTATCGAAGTTGTTCTCATGGTCATGTACGTGTTTCTGTAGATATATATTACTGAATGTCCTCATCTGTTTAGATCATCAATATAGTCAAAACAGACTTGTTAACATCCATCTTTGAACTCACAACTTGTTAATGAGGTACCATAATTGCCAGTGGATAGGTAACAAGAGAATCAATAGAAATGTTATTGATCAGCCGGGAGTGAAGCTGTAAGCGAACTCGCTATTTGCCAGAGTACAGTCAGCATTGTTACCACATCTACGACAGCTATATGTCCTCGTATGAAATATCTACTTGAATACTTATATTTAAACGTAAACCAGTATTCATTCTATCTCGAAATTCTCAAATTTATTTTTGAAGTGCTTTTTGATTTATGACGTTTAAATTTGTACTATAAAATGTATTATAAAAAATATGTAACTGTAACAGCTAACAGTAACGGATGTAAGGGATTTAAATAAAAATGTAACCAATAATAATTTTATCAATATTATTAAACACGCCGTTTTTTAAGGTCGATACAGTACAATAGAAAAACCACCTAGAAGATAGTTGAACTTTTTGTTTTTTGAGTACGGTGGTATCACCGTCATTATTGTTGGTGGAAAGTTAATGCTTTTGTTCAGAGGAAGGAATAAGTCAGATATTCGAACGCGAGGTTTGACTTACAAGTTTACTGTCTTAGCTTGGCTTAGTTGATTATCTTACTAGTTTATAGACTAGATAGACTTCAGATACTATACCTGTTCTATTTGTAGATTAATATTAACGGTGCTTACTACTTAACGTTAGGTGAATTATATCGAATGCTTCTTTAATTACATATTTAAGTTAAGGACAAAGTAAGGTTTTAATCAAAATATTTTAAATTCTATTTTAGATAAAAATAATCTAGTTTCTCATTTTCTGACAATAGAACGTGTATGTAACTTGATTCAAAACATATCAAAAAATGTTTATATATTTATGGAATTACTTATTATATGTTAAATGTTATTGTAAACTACCATGTTGTATTTTGAAAACAAGATATTAAATATTTTTAGTAAAGTTTCTAATGTGCTAGAGCACAGCGCTATATTTAATGAAATGATGGCAATTATCGAGTTAGTCGTGCTTGTTTATTAATGTGACTGAACAAAGTTTGCGGTTGAGGTCTGATACGCGAAGGACGAAGGGGTGGTACGTGGTACGCTGCTGATCAGATGTGGGTCACTGTCGCCTGTCTACGCGCAATTCGATAAAACTTTGCAAGTATTTACTATCATTATACGACGCGTTAACTAAGATGGTGCAGTACGCCCAAAATGAAATAGTTGCTGATTAAATGTTATTGAAAAACCCGTCTTAACTTATTCAGAAACAGCTAAAACCATAATACATCATACAACTATTAATCGTAAAGTTTAGTAAAATCATGAAACTAAAATTACTTTTATGGACATCTACCCTCAACCAGTATTCTCTAAAGTTTCAAAAGTTTAATTTTATTAATATGTACATTGTATTCCTCTTGTGACAGTCAATTTATTCGTATCGTCGAGTTATATGAAGATCCTATGTCGAGGCAGGGTGAAAGTGTGTACTAATTAATAGTGCAAAGTATTGATCAATTGTTTCACCATGGTTCTAAATATAAAATTTCGTGGAGGAAGACAAAGTTCGCGCGCAATACGGGCGCGGGCAGGTAGTGCGGGCGCGGGCACGCGGCGGCGGCGTATCGATTCCGCGGCGCCTTCAGTCGGCGTCCGTCGAGCGCCGCGCTGCGCCGAGCCGCCGGCGAGCGGGCGTCGCCCCTCCCGCGGCCCCCGCCCTTCCGCCGCCCGCCTCGTCCATCGAATCTCGACGTCGCCGGCAAACTCGAACGACCTCTTTTCGCTAACTAACGTCGCTCTCGCGTCCGTTTCCCGCCGCGAAACTGCGTTCGATTTACGCGAACGTTTTTAGGGTTTAGAACTTGGAAAACGTCAAAAAGTCTTTTTAAAGTATTAGAAAATTGTTTAAATTGGATGCTTTTGATTAAAGAGAATTCTGTAGGTTATTATTAAGATTTGATTGTCATGTACTTGGACCAGAGGAGGGTAAGGTAGTGTAGAATAGGCAGCAAGGTAGTGCTAGTGCAATGTCAGCGCGTGCGAGCCGTTGCGGGCGAGCGTGGTCGGGAGCGCTGCCAGCTGCGTAGGCGCAGGTGGGCATGGATTGCTGCAAGTACGGAGAGTACCGCGGGGCGGCGCACGCGCAGTACGGCGCCGGCGCGAGCGCGGGTTGGGACGGCTACGGCTACGCGCCGTTGCCCTACCCACCGTACGCGCACGCCTACTACGCGCCGCCCGCGCACGACCCCTACGCGCGCTACTATCGCTATGACTACCCTACGCACCACGTGCACCACGCTGACCATGCTATGTCCATGGGTTGGTATTACTTATGCATTACTTATTCGAAATAATTTATAAACTAGTTTTATATTCCCTAATAAATCTTCATGATGCCTTCATTTTTAGTAGCAATTAAGTCTCTTCGCTACAAAAAGTTTAACTTCAGTTTTCCTTTGAGAAATATTCCCTAGAAACGAATCCAATATTGATTCTATCTATTATATGCTGGGACACAACACGTTGCCAAAAGCTGTTGAAAAATAAAATACAAATACATTATAATTATGGTTTCCCCCAATATCCATGGAAATAACGTGGTGAATATATTCCAGGGCTCTAGTCTCCGCGACATGTTTGGTGGGAACAGGCCCAGCAGTGGGATATAAAAAACATGGTAGCCATATTTATGAGGATTTCTTACAAACCCATAAATTAACATTATCAATTCTTAATAATTTTTTACAATATTTAATTGAAAAGGATATGTTATTATGAAAGATTATTTCGATATTTAATAAAAATAGTTGATTTTATTTATTAAGTAGTTTAAAAATAATTTAGAATTGCCTTCAGATTCCTATTGAATAAAAGTATTATCGTTTATATTTACAATTTAATCTAACCTTGTAATTATGACAATTAAAGAAATATAGGTAGTCAGTATAACATACTATGTACAATTCAATTCATTTGAACAAAAAGTAAATGAACATTTTAGTTCATAATAAAAGACCTACTTAATTAAATCGCTTTACACATGATAGAGTTACCTTGTCTGAACTTTACTTAATTGACAGTATTATAATGATAACGATGTTGCATAAACTTCATTACTAAATGAGTGGAAAGACGTGTTACCGTGGAAATGCATCAATAATTGTCCCTGCCGTAACTAGCACTAATTCCTTGAGCTAATTGGATTACTAACGTGGCTATGCGCTGCAAGTGTAGCTGTGTAACATTTTAGTTGTTTAAAATATGTAAGCGTCGTCGGCGTTTGTTTACCAATACGGGGAGATCGGAATCCGCACGCGTGGCGCGACATTCTGAACAATGAAGAATGAAGTAAGAATTAATGTTTACGTTTGGGCGGATTTCTCGACGTCTACGTCACGTGTCGATGTCGGTGGGGCGGGGAGGGTGGGTGGCGCGCTACAGGTGGTCCGTGCTCGCGCCGTCGAATTGATCGTCCGCACAGCGCACAGCCACTCACCATATTGACCGGCGTGCTGACGCCCGCGTCGCCTCTCCCTCTTAACTTTATCCACGCCGCGTCGCTACGTAAATAGGGACGCACTTTTCACTTTTACACTAACTATACTTTTCAAAATTATGAACGTAGCTCTAAGAGGATCCTTTCTTATTGAATTTAAGTAACACGTAATGGATAAACTGAATGAAGAGTTAAAGTACATAAAAGTAAATAATTCGTATGATTACTTATTAATATATTATATTAATTATTCATAGGAATTAATAAAACGCACAGATGAAGATTCAATAAATATATGAAATACAAATAATCTTGGTAATTTTAAAAAAACAATACCTTTATCAAAAAATATTTGATTGTTCTTATGGACACAAACTATTCAATATTTCAATATGAACCGTATGTAAATTGTTGTTTTAAACCTAAAGTCATATAATATTTAAAAAATCTTGCCAAAAAAATAATACTAAATAAAGAAGTTACGTGAACTAATATGGAAACTAACTAATTGATTGAAATAACAACTATATTTTAATATCATAATCCTTAATATAATGTATACAAACTTGCAAACAACCGCAGACACTTAAGTTAAAATTTTAAGGATTAAGGCCATCTTACGTACGTAGCTGAGATATTACATAATTATGACCATACGGTTGATTGGACATTCTAAAAAGATTTATATGTATAATTTGCAGACTTGTTGACTATTAACGTTGCCAACTTTATAATGCAAGTATTTTCATTATATGTTACATTGGTGCGCGAAAATATACACTTTTCTAATTCACTGTTGTAGTATAATTTCCATAATATATATGTTCTTAATAGAAGTTTTCCATCAGATTATGGCGCTTACGCACTGAAAGAGGCGCGGACTCGTAGAGCCTTGGCGCGCAGGGAGCAGCGGCAGCAACCTCCCGCGCAGCATCTGTCTCTGCCCCACACGGTAAGATAAACATGGTCTAAGAAAACAAGTGCGTGTTGCTCTGTGGCTTGGGTTGATCAGCAAGTTCAGCAACGTCAGTGGCAGTCGGGAGTTGGATGGGTGACCGCTTAAATTAAAACTTCTTACGCCCTTTGATGTTTTGAAGGATATGTTGTAAAATGGTTCTCGGTTGTAACCCATAGATAATAAACAATAAATCCAATGCAATAAACATAGTAAAATAAGACAATACCAAATAATTTACAATTTGAAATGTTAATAAAAAGTACACATAAAAGGAATCGACACACTAATTGGAAGTGTTATAAATATCACTTAATTTACTCGTAATGTTCAGCAACGTATGGAGCTATTTTGCGTAATGCTAAAGTAGTACTTTTATTGATTTAATATAATCGGTTAGAGCTAACGTTGCCGAATGTAGGTCAGTGTCAGAGGACATTCTACAATGACGCGACTCCTTTTTTATAATCTGTGTTTATGAACTAGCTTCCCGCGAAAGTTTTCACTGAATCAAACTTTAGCCCGCCATCCTAAATTTTATTACTAATTAAGGCACAATTAAATTTAATTCAAGGTTGTTAACAACATAAATATATAAAAAGATATTCGGAACTGTAATAAAAAATAATGTTACTTAAATTGCAATAGAAAAGAATAAACTAGAAAAACGACACAACTGAATGAACATATTTTGTTAGAACGAAATAATTATTACATAATTCAAGAAAAATAAAGGAATATATAGTAAAATAAATAAATAAATAAATTCGTCTACAAATCAAATATATTTATTTTATGAATATAAATAAATACACGATATAGATACAAAAAAATAGAGAGTGGTAGTGAAAAGAAGTCTTGATGGTATAACAGAGCATCTTGCCGTGTGTCGTCACGACGTAAATTAAAATCAAAATATTTTTATTCAAAGTAGATTCTTTACAGAACTCTTTTTGAACGTCAATAAACTAGCACCGACTCGTAAGGTGTTTCATTTTGGAGAAGAGGCGGCGAAATAAACACCAAAATAGACATCTTTTCCATCTTTACTGTGTCAGCCTCATCATAAACTAGAATTTACGATCTCTGAATCTGCTTTTCTGAAACCTGAGGAAATACAAATTCTGAGAATTCTTCGAATCGTATCGTACCGTTTCACTCATCATAAGATGACAATCATTATAAAATGTTCCTCATCATCAGAGGTCGTTGGATGTCGTGCTTAATTATATTGATTGATTGTATACGATTGGGTGACATTAATCATAAGATGTTACTAATCGTTTGATTGTCATTCATTACTAATTGTATCAGAAAATATCGTTCATCTCTAAATCATCATTTATATCTCATATGTTACTAAATATAAGTCATTATTACATATCATTCGTGAGAATGTCATTCATTATTTTATTTTTTAATCATAATATGGTATTTTGTCAGTTTTGATTTCGATGTCTGACTGACCAAGGATAACACCCGGATATGCGTGTCGTACTGGTATGACTACTGCATTACGCAGTCAAAGATGAAGTAGTTCAGCTTCTTGTTACAATAGATACCTTCAAGAAAACAGTTATTAGTAAGAATGCAATGAAAAACCATCATAACGAAACCGATATCATCGAAAGGAAGTAATAAAATCGTCGAGATTTAAAAAGATCGCAACGTTGAGGACGCCCGCTAACATTGTAAGCTTTTATAACTAATGCAAGTATTTCAATCCTAGTCGTTCCCGCGTTACTTACAACTCAACGCCAAACACATACCAACAGGTGGGAACACGAGCGATGAATATACTGATTCTACTCTATCGTGCCAATCCTAAACACTGTGCCTTGAAAAATGACGTGAGATGTCACATTTTAAATAAATAATAGTTAAAAAAAACTAAAAAACACGTTTTTATAAAAATATAACTAAAACAGTTATAAATAAAAAAAATATATAATGGGATGTAAAAAAAAGTGTAGAGTGCTATTTCAGTGATCTATTGACACCATGCACCCACCCCACGCTTTTTTAACAGTGCAATTTATATTTTTTGCTTATTTATAATATTTTGTTGGATTTTTATAAAAGCGTGTTTTTTTTATTTTTTTAACTATTATTTATTTTTCTTTTTTTTTTTCTAATTGTTGCATTGTCATCCGTCCTTAACGTGTGCAAAGTTTCAAACTAACCAGACTTCTGGAGATTGGTGAAAATTATGCTCAGAGAATCCGTTACATACATACATGATACAACCCAAGCTAATAAAAGCGTGTTAAAAACGATATATCAGATGTCTGTCATATGAGATGAGCCGATGCTCGACATCTGAGATCTGAGACATCTCATATGAGGGAAATTTAAGTATTGCTTTAGGGAGGATTATGAGGGCGACTTTGGTACCTCCCACCTCTTCATACCGAATAGCAGAACACGATAAGTATGTTTCTCTCTATCTGAGCGCAATAACGGTGAGGCGACAAACCTTAACGATAGGCTAACAGGAATCTCGATATAATAACGAGAGCTATGACGTTTTTACTAGCGTTCCTTGAAAAATAATACGTTTAGATACCCGGCACGCTCGGCTTGTGAATGGAATTGATGGGAATGTATCACGTTACTTACAACCTGTCGTGAATTTACTTGCCGATAGATCCTGTTAGCTCCCAAGAGCTCTGATACCCTGGTGGTTAAGATTTCGTCTCTTGTGTGAATGATCTGGAGTTTTTTAACCCGCCATGACTCATCAAAGTTATGTGCGTAATAAAAATTAATTAGTTGCTTTCACGTTGACGGTAAATTACATTTTACTTGTACTTACTCACGACTAACGATTTTTCATTGCCGATATTACAAAACTTTTATAAATTAAATTATCAATATAAATTTAAAAAAACGACATGAGATGTCAAATGTCGTTTTAGAAAGTTTTTCGGAGTTTTTCCGTGTTTTGAATTGGCACGATGGTACAGTAGTACATGGTCAGTAGACCATGAAAACTGCAATACTGGTAAAATGGAAGAATACTGGTAAAAGTGGCATAACGTAATTATGAACTTAATCGTAAATATGATACCCAATGGCTGCCTACTTACGGCAAGAGATTTGTTTCAAGCAATGGAAAAAAGGATTTAAGTTTCGCAATAAAAAATAACAAGAAACAAATTTAAATCCAAAACAAAAGCCTCGAGAATTGAACAACATTTTCTTTAAACACATCTGCGAACAATGCTATCGTTGTCCATACAGAATTGACTTTTGTACATTTACTAGCGACCTGACCCAGCTTCGCTCGGGTAGACGCGGGTAACAGAGTTTATATTTACTTACATTATTTTTCGTCCATACATGCATCCAGTCATTACATAGTTGCAAAAGCTAACAATTAGAAAATTCTATTTTGAACGACCATTTATAAACTATTTAATTTCTCGCTCAATTTACAAAAAACTTAACTTATCTTGCATAAAAACCTTCCTCAGGAATCACTCTACCTGTTGAAACCTGAGAAAATCCGTCCAGTACTTTTTGAGTTTATCGCGAACGGACAGACGCGACGGGGGATTGTTTTATAATATTTAGATATCTACGTTTATGTGAATTAACTACAATCCGAGAGAACAGTAGACGCACTAATGAAGGTGTCGATGTACTAATGTTTGCTGAGAATGCTGCGAGCGCAATTAAGTTGCGCTATGTACGCCGACGTTACTGCTGTTTCCCTTAATTAAGGCTAAAGGTATAAGGTAAAAGTATAATAAGTTTGTGTGCTTACTTTGTATTCGTAAGCTGAGGGCTTACACGTCTGATTAAGTAAAATGTGATACTAAGATGAGATCTGATTAACCCTTGTTTTATGATGATTGAAGAAGATATATGCGTTCTAAGTTGAGGGCTAACTCGTTTGATTAAGTAACATTTGATAATGAGACGAAATCCGTATAACCCATGTTTTATGATGATTGAAGAAAATACTCATTTGCTCTATATTTTATAGTGGCTAAAGAATATTGCCACTGCCTCTTTAATTACGTGATGAGTTAAAATATTCAAATTGACAGTTTGAGTAATTAATATATAAATGGATAGTTTAATTTATACAGATTATATAGACAATACAGATTAAAAACTCTCGAAAATATATTTTTTTAAATAAATGCCTTTCATTTAATAACATAAATAAAAGTGTCATGGTGCACTTGTATTGATGATAAAATGAAACATGACAACACTTAATACATATTTTAATTTAGATTATTAAATTACTTTAATAAAATATACATGAAATGTGATTTTGTAATTTGTTTTCTATACAACATAGTATTTCCAGGAATATAATAAAAACCTAAGGCAATCCTTATTTATAAGTCGCTATCACTTAATTTAACCCTTTTACACATAACAAAAGCCTTAGAAAACCGCCTTTCTTATCCACATACAACAATACTGCATACGCTTATCACTACATTAAAATTTGTTCTTATTATCATACTCGTTTCCATTGCTTATTTGTAACAGCGCGTCTTCTCAAACCTTATCAAGATGCAGTAATGAAAACGACACAGTTGTAAACGTTCATTACACTAGTACATAGGTATCGGCGGTTATTTCAAAAGGTTATTAGTTAGCCATACATTTGTTGAGGCTCGTGTTCGACTGATAATGCCCAATAACTTTTGTTCATAAATTTATTTTGTGATAGATTTATATTCGCTCTGTTTGTAATTGACGTCGGTACTGATTGTTAATTGGTATTGTTTTACTACCCATTTGATTGTAAGCGTGTTTTAATGGACTTAGGAACTCGTTTGGCTTACTACGAACAACGATTAACGAAGTATTAATCCATACTTGAGCGGTTCTCTCAAAAGGTTTGCACGTATCAATGTGTATAAAGAAGGTGACTGAGAGACTTGGAGATCAACGTACTTTCGAAACTGCTGAACCTAAAATATTTTAATTTTGTAAAAAGGTTAGTTTTATAGCTTAAGTTAGCAATAAGAAGAGAAAAAATAGAAATTACAAGCTTAAGGGGATAAAGTAGAATATGAAAAATTATGTGATTTTTAATCCTTTTTTAGATTTGTACATATATGAGGTAAAAGTAGAGCTGCATGATTTATTGGAGTCTATTGTAATATAAATGTGTGCGCTAATAAAACTGTGAGCAATAGGTAATGTTACAATCTACAAAAATATTTTAAAACCATAGAAAATTACTATTGTTACAAGCCAATCCAAATTTTATTAATATTGAAAATCCACAAGACCATAAACATTCGATTAATAATATTCAAGATTTAATGGCGATTTCAGAATGCGATTGTTCGATGTAAATTAATGATCATCAAAACCGAATATCGATTACCGAATTAGAAATTATTTAACAATAATCTCTAGTTTTAATAATGATTTGTTAATTAAAGTGAGAAACAAACTTTAAATATGTAAAATTTTCAAAAATCGATGTATCGTGCCACAATAAACATCATATAAACATTTTTAAACATTCGATTAAAACATCGATTTTACAAATAGATAACAAAGCACCTCGTTCGATTCATCGCTTGTGCTTTTCTCTCAGCAAGGCGTTTAATCTGTATTCCGTAGACTAATTATTCAGAAACTAATTTCTCGTACCTACATGGACAACCTACATTTAAGACATAAGTTTAGTTACGACCACTTTGTAATTAAGATATTACTTATAAGGATTGTAGTACTTCAAACTGTTTCAAAATCATTTATTCTACATTTAAATGGTACCAAATATACACATTTGAGTAAAAAATAATAGACAAAACTGAACATAGATATGGACCTGAGAGAGCTCCAAGTCGACGAGTGGCAGGAGGTGGCACAAGAATTGATGCGACGGAGACTCTTATTGATGGAGGCCAAGACCCATTTTAGGTCCCTGCGCTCGCCTAAGTAAGTAAGAACATAGATATACCACGAATATTATACTAATAACTACGATATTTTTTATTTTTTATTTTGTAAGAGTAAGAAACGGGCATGCGGGCCACCTGATGTTAAGTGCTCACTGCAGCCTATGGACAACCACGTCCAATCTCAAATAGAACAGAAGTTCTATTATTTATGGACGCGGATGCGTTCCTACTTTGAGGTCTAAGATGGTCGCCTCCAATAATGTGTAACCGGCAACCACACCTCTCCAACCCAAACACAATACATGAAGGACATGTTCCTTTACGGCGGGTTACGAGGGTAGCGGTGGTGCCGCCCCGAGCGAGCTCTAAGGCTCTACCACCTTTAAACTACAATATATATTATATTATTACTATAATACAAAATATTTATAATAATACGTAAAACAAAATATTTTTACTGACAATTGCGTCGGCGGAGGAGTACGACATTTATTACTTTTTTTATTTTGAAAAATTAGCAAACAACCGTGCAGGCCATCTCATGTTAAATGGACTATGCAGCCCATGAACATCCACCCCCAACATCAAACAGGACTAAGCTGCGTAATATCGTGCACAGATGTGTAGCCACTAATGAGGACTGATACTGCCTCGCTGGTAAGTGCAACTGGCGACTGCAACTCTCCAACCGACACCCAAGTACTGCTTTACGCCGGATTATGAAGACAGCGGTAGTACCATCACTCGATAGAAGTATCGTAGATCGAAGAGTAGTGCTGCCACCTTGATAAAGAATTAAAGACTATGCTGAGGTGGAGTGCTAACTATAAAATGTATACAGACATATTAATATTTGTATTCAAATTTGTACATATCGTCCATTTGTGACGATAGTGACATTTCGAGATATACAGTTTTCCATTTTTTAGACGTGATTATTTTGTGTAGTTTGAATCGATAAACTTACATAAATTATTGCAATATTACTCGACACATACATGCTTTAATAATATTGTCTCATCTGTGCTACATTTAGAAACGATCAAAATCGTATCCTGAAAAATCGAGTTTTTTAAGATGTCATACTGTCGTCGAAATGGGCGACTTTTTGAAATAACTGTCACATGAGCATAAAAACTACTTCACAATGATTCTAGCTCCGGGTTGATTTACTATCAAACAATAGGAAATTTGAAAATACTTAACCGTTCAAGCAATATTATTTATACCAATATGTCATCACAATGTTCAATAAAAACATACAAGATGGCAGTTACAGTGAACCATTTCAATGAATTTTATAGTTTTTATCGTCTAAACAGTTTCAACAAATGGCTTTCAATCGTCCGTGACTGTTACAGAATTCCGATTCGCTCTTAAAGCCTTTTCAAACAGACAGAGAGTCCTTAGCGTTGCGATAATCAACAAGATAGGAGCTGTCGAATATTCTATACTATATTCACATTTCCAACTAATTATAGTTTTATAATTTTTTGATGTACTAAAACTGTACGTCTCACGACTCCACTACAACACGAAGCCGTCGGACGTAGTAGAGTACTTGGCAATAAGAACCAAGTACCGACTGGTGGTCGAAAAGTTGATGGCGCGTACCGCAGTAAACTTTAGTTCATTTTTTGTACGCGTCCCAACCGAACATCTAGCGACCTTCCTGAAGGAGGAGCTGTGGCCGAAGGGAGTTGTGTTCCGGAAGTTCCGTGGACGGAGACCACCCCCGGAAGTCACCGGACCCGCGTCTCACGTCGCCGCAAATACGTGACTTAGCTATAAGTATATATTAATATGTATGTTAGTCTGTAAGGTATATATGATATGGACCTCTGTAT
>DWON01000544.1:0-31787 GCA_018251015.1 Phocides pigmalion okeechobee
GGGCTGCAGTGACCACTTACCATCAGGTGGCCTGCATGCCCGTTTTTTACTCTTTCACAATAAAAAAAAAATTGAACAGATTTGAATAATCATCCATACATTGTCAATATAATCATACACATGATAAATGTATAGATGAGATTCATTGTTTCCAATTACGTAAATTCAATTTTGTTTGGAAATTGAAATTGCGGCAGCCATTTTTCTATTAATAATCTTGATTGTTATGAATCATCGTAAATGCTGCCATCTTAGTGTATTTATGGTATCAGTATATTTTTATTTATTCATACCTAGGGCATAAGTTTTCTTAGTCATTGCATATAACAGAGAAAATGTCAACGATATCTTAAAAAAACGCATATAATCACGAAAAATTGTATATTGTTTTTTAAGAGTAGGGCTTTGTAAGCTTTATATTTCCGAATGAAAAATAAAAAAAAAATACTATTTCACATTTCTATGCCATTTGCACTTTAAAATATGTATATGTATTTAATAATTAATTTTATTCTCATATATATTTGATGTTCGAGGTGACTAGACAGGTAACTGGATGCTTCCCATTGGTTAAAAAATGGATTTTAGATTAATACATTAATCGGGTTCGGCATAGACACGGGTCTACGGATAGGTATACATGGACCTATAAAACATCAGTTGATTCGACTGACATGTGACAGTGACGTTTGTAAAGGACAAGATTTTGTTACGATTCAATAACAGGAATAATAAATGAGGTTGATTATGTTTTATGCTTAAAGATTTGGTGAAAAACTTAATAAAATCATTTACAATTAAAAAACAACTGAAGTGATGGGGGGAGGAGATTTGGTAGGAAGAAAAAAATATTTTGGTACTACTATGACAGTTATTTATTGTAAGTATGCCACATTCATATTCATATTTGTTTATAGAACGCGAAGAAGGCCTGGCATCCGAGTACGCTAAAGAATCAAGAGAGAGTATGGAAAGCCGAGCAGGCGGCCGCGCAGGAGAAGAAGCGTATAGTGGAGTTGGAGCGAGAGCGGAGGTTGGAGAGAGAACGTGCGGAGCTTAATAGTATAGCAAAAAGTAATTTTGGACCCTCGGGCGCTGCTAACGATGACCGGCTGCATTGGATGTATGAGGTATTGTAATGTATGTATTTATTAACCTTAATATTTTTCCTACGACGTACAACATTGCTGTATATTGCGCGGCGTAACGCTTGCGGTTTGTACATACCTGTGTCGTATGTACAATTTTATATGGCTTAAAGGACACAAATAGCTGTATTTACATCGGCGCCACAAGATTGCGGTCGGATATTACCTATGTGTATTTGTAGATCATACACAGTTGTTAAAAATACAATATTTCAGTAAATTGTGAGCGCTTCTTCAATCTATAGAAATAAGCTACAGTTTAGTGCAATCTTCCGTATATATGTGCACGATGTAATATGTATATATGTGCACCACAGTCAAAGTTTTAATATTTATATAATAAAATAACAATTGTTATTTACGCACATTACCTCTCACGATCAGGTGTTGTGTGTATTTTGAACACAAAAAAATGAGTGCCTAGACACAGAAAAGGAAACTTAATTCATAAATGACATGTCTCCTGGTAATTAAACCCAGATCCCTCTGTTTGCCAGACCAGTATGCTGACCTATGCGCTACATTGGTCCTCATTATATCAATCAATAGAAATCTCTCAAAAGAAAATAGGTTGTTGACTGAATATCAGTAAAATAGTACTAGCTCACTCACATAAACTACAATTATCAATACTAATGTTGACATAACTCTTGACTTGACAGCGTGTTTGAAGTAGAAAATGGGTACACTGTTATTTTATTGTTATGTTCTCAAAGAATAGAACATTTTGGTTTGCAACAAAGCATATTTTTCTTCAACAACAGTGGCTAATGGTGCTTCTACAGATCTTTGATAAACTGATTATCTGTAGGCCTTTTTAAACTGTTTTATTTAGCTTGCCCAGTTTATTGTTGATTTTTGTGTTTATTGTTTAGAAATGTTAATCCTAATTCTAAGAAATGTGTATACCTTACATCTTTTACCAAGCATCTTATTTATGTTTTTTACCACATTACATTCACTTATTGAAGTAGGACACAAGAATTGTAACATATGAAGTTCCAATAAGTGTTATAGTTGAAACAGTGCATAGCCAAGACTTGAACATGTTTAAGTGTTTACCATATTTAATGATACATGTTTCTCTTTATTTAAGTTATAATATTAAATAATGCTTATATTTTACAGAAACCCGACAAGAAAGTTCAGCAAGAAGAATATTTGCTTGGTAAAGCTATTGACAAAAATCATGAACAACCAGGCAAGTCGGTAGCGGATGAGATACCGGCAGTTTCCCGTCGGGTGGTTGGATCAAGCATGCTAAGTTTGGCAGGTGATACTCAAGTTGACTTGGCAAGAAAAATTCGAGAAGATCCATTGTTACTAGTGAAGGAAAGGGAAAGAGCAGCACGTGCTGCTTTATTGAATAATCCGGTGCAACGTGCCCGCCTCACAGAATTGTTAAGAAAAGAACAGGTAGGCATTTGTTTTGTAAATGGAATTAGTGATAGTCTGCAGTTTGTAGAAGTGCAGTTTGAAATTGACAATAGATTGTGGCTATGTTTTATTAATTCTTCATTTACAATTTTAAAGTTTTCTCTTGACTATGAGCTATGGAACTGGTTTGAAATATCAGCGATTAAAAAGCCTTAATCATGTAACTCCTTAAATAATAAAATATACAATTTTTAATTGACATATTTTTATTAAGAGTTAAGTACATATTAAGTGTTTGACAATTTTTCCAGTATACTCTACTGCTAGGTTTTTATTATTCACTGTTATTGCAGAGGGACTGTATTTATAACATTTGTATGTTTATGATTGTCTGTAACCTAATGATTATTTATATATTTTTTTTCAAATTTCATTGATATTTAATGTGACACATTACATCAATGTCAATAGTGTGTTTTGCTTTTCTTTTCAGGAAAATAAAAAGGAAAGCAAATCAAAAAAGAAAAAAAAGAAAGATAAGGATCTTGATAATATTTTAGCCGAAAAATTACAAGCATTGAGTGGAAAAAAAGGTATTGATTTGGCTACATTACTTGCATCTGATGACTCTAGCTCGGAATCGTCGGATGAGAAATCTAAAAAGAAGAAAAAAAAGAAGAAGAAGGCCAAAAGTAAAAAAGACACTAGTGAAAGTGACTCAGAATCTGAAGATGACAAGCCATCTAAGCCTAATCACAGCTCTACAAAGAACATTAAAAAACAGGTTAAATCTGGTAAGAAGAGGAGAGTTACAAGCGAAAGTGATGAAGATAATAATAGCAAAAAGAAGAAGAGAGACCATTCTGTTAAGAAGACTATGGTATCCAATGTTAACACTCATCAAAGAGATTCAAGTGACACTCAACAGTCGAGTGATGGTAATTATAGGGACAACCGCCAATCAAGGGATGAACGACATCTAAAGACTGATCATGAAGGAAAAAATGGAACATATATACAAGAGAAACGGTACTGGCAGAACAATCGATATGCAAGTGACTATCGCCGGTCAAAAGATGACGGATATTGCAGAGAGGATAGAAATGCTAAGAATGAAAGATATTCGAGAGATGATCGACGGATAAGAGATAATATTCACATGAAACAAGATCGATCAAACGATGATAGGTGTCTGAAGGATGAGCAGGGGTCGAACTCAAGGGATTGTAAAAATGACAAAGATCGAGTTTACGGCCAGAACTCGTCAAACACAAATGATAAAGAAAAGAGAGGTAACAAACGTATTGGTCTTAGTGAAGAAGAGAAGGCCGCTAAGTTGGCCGAGATGGTCGCGGCCGGCGCTGAGCGCGAGAAGCAACGGGAACGCCGCGTAGCGGAGCAGTTAGCTGAAAAAGACCCAGCTGACCGACCTCCCAACGCACAATCTCGATCTCGTAATGTAGCCCGCCAGCTACCAGATTCGTTAGAAAGCAGACTTCATTCAAATAGGCATTACATTCAAAGGGACAAAAGACACATGAATGAGAACTTCGCTAGAAGATGAACCATGGAGTATATTGATTAAATAAATGACATATTAATTATGTTAAAATTTTATTTCTTTATAAATCAAAATAAATAATTTTCTTACTACTTATATACGAATAAACAAATGCTACTTTTTACGCTATGATTTATTTTACATAAACTCTTGACAATAAGTATATATTTCTCATATATTTAAATAGGGTAAACTAATGCAGAACAGACCAGGCAATACGCAATTTATTAATATATGGATTAATTAAGCTGTATTGATATATTTCAATTAGACTAGAGCTAGCGACTATACACTTGCGCTTAGTTATTTAAGTTCATTGATGGTTGATTCCATTGATTTTAGGTGGTCTTCCTTGAAGTATTCAATCCAGAGGAATTTTCTCTCTAACGATCTGTAAAATTATACAATTTTATATATTATTTTATTTGCAATTTAACTTTAATTTTATAATAATAATTTATTGTAAAGATTGAATGAAATGCAGTTGCTAGCAGATCTGCCAGTGAGTTCAAGAATATAAGTGATAACAGTAGAAATTGCAAATCTCGCGTATTCCTTCGCGACTTCCTTCCTGGTCACTTATAAGAAGTAACGGTATGATGCTGCATATATAAATACTAATTAAAACTAATTTTGAGCGCTGTAAAATTTCATCATAGTAAATAATGTTCTATTATAAGAAATTCTTTCATCTGTTAAGATAATATTTAACGAGGTTATTATTTTGGAGTAGCGTATTCTTGTACAGCTATCCAATGATATCATTATTACCCAATTGATTTCTACCGAATTATTTTCTTGCAAATGAATGACGTGAATATTACTATTTGTTATTTATTTCATAACTATGCTTTTTCTGTACATATACGATGTTCGTAGATATACATATAGCCCTTTGGAATCAAACTAATCGGTTTCCCAGCCTGAAAGACTTCTTATGTTTAAGATCATACTCGCAACTTTTAAATAGGCGCAACTATTTTTATTTATCGAATACTTTAGAGAACATTAGGTATAGCACCGAAATTGATTTTAAGATTAGCATGTATAGACGTATATATAAGCTGGTAAAAAAATCTACCACCTATTGTTTTGAGTTTTATTGTGTTAATTAGCCAAGGACTGTAATAATATTTTTTATCATATATCTTCCATGTTTAGACACCGATCAGTTAGTTTTTTATTTGTGTAGATAAGGGAAAAAAGTGGAGGGTTGCCTCAAATCATCATTAGGATTTAAATGCAATTATTTATTAAAAAACATTAATACAATCGCTGTAATAAATATAAATAGCTGTTTGAGTTTAAAAAATGGGCTGAAAACTGGAGTCGATAGTGGCGATAGTGTTGCGAGCGAGGACTCTACAACCTAGTAGGCTAGGCTAGTAGGGTGGTCGAGTCGGTTAGTAGTATACCTCAGCGCACATCCCCGCGTATATGGGGTCGGTGTCCCAGGGCCCGCGCTCGGGCAGCGGCAGCGCGCGGCGGCGCAGCTCCGCCACCAACTCGCTAACCTCCATGATGGGGATGGGGTCGAGCGAGCGCGCGCGCGCCGCCAGGTACTCCACGTAGTGCGCCCTGTAATCACAGCGGCTGTCAACACACCTCGGTAAGCCCCCGCTTGTAGAGGCCGTCTAGGGAGCCGTAGGGCCGCGGCGGCAGTCGCTGCGCGGCGCGGCGCACCAATGTCTCCAGGTCGTCGATGCCCAGGATCGGCAGCGGATCGATATTATGTGTCCGCACCAGCCGGCTAAGGTACTCCAGGTAATGGTTCCTGTAAACACATCCCGCACTCACCGCCGCGTCCTCCTCTCCTATAAGTTCCTGCTACATTTCAGTTAGCACAGAGACAAACGTTTTTCCAGCATCGTCGGGCCCAAATCATTTGGCTTTGGCATATCAGAAATGTTAACAATAAATCTAAAGCTTTAATCAAGTGGCAATCATATGCGAGACAAGTTCGATAGCCTTGATATTTAGTAATTTTACCGAATTATAGTGACAATTGAAAAATCACGGGCAAAGAGAAGTAACTAAAATGTATGTATTAAAAATACACTTTATTTGTGAGTGGTGTTATTAATTATGATTTTTCGTCATACGAACTTGCACAATCCCGCTTGGTTTGGCAACACTTCGCTGCCGCACGCAGAGTCTACGAGCCCCGCAGGAGTTTCTCGTTGCAGTTGTATGGCACATCTGGCCGTAGTCCCCTCCGGCGCTTCCGTTTCATAGGATACGTTATTCATCTGTTACAAGAATCGCGTATGAATCTATTATATTAGACTTGTTCCGTAAAGAGAGTAATAATTTTGACATGGTAGAATTAATTAATGTTCGCTTGCGATGGCACCACCACAACAATTATTTCTGTTTTACAGTAGCAGTTTAAAGGTGCCGGAATCTTGTTTGAAAACTGTGATGAGATAGATTACCTTTTTTGAGATGTATTTTAGTTCGAAGTAGCAGGAATGCATCTACGCAAAGGTTATATATATGCATGAGTTAAGTATGTTCTTGAGCAGCAGTGACTACTTAACATCGGCTGATTCCCATTTGTTACTAATGTAATATGAAAAGGAGGTAACGTAGTCCAAACCTGCAGCAATGTTTGCAGCTCGTGGGGCTCCTTGTCGCGAAGATAGAACAAGCAGTTGCGTGGATGGTGCGCGTGCAGACCAAGTCGTGCACAGTACTCGCTGAGGCCGCAACGTGCACCCATCATGAAAGGCTTCCCGCAACCGTAGCAGAATTCGTATTTGCATTGTGTGCACGTGAAGTGCATGCAGCCACCCCTACAAAGAACAGTTTTTTAATCGGCTAGATATTAGGATTAGGTCCTCTTTCATTTCAGTAGGTGAGAAACATTTGTTAGAAAACATATAATGTACCCTAATTGGATATTCCCAATTTGTGTTACTTTAAAGGAGTATAAAATAAAAGTTTATTCATGTATAATGCCTTAATTTAACTATAGTATTTTGTGTGCATCAAATGTGGGATATGCGACTGCTTTATGCGGGTGACTGAGGTTTTTTTTTGCGTTGGAAAAGCCCGGCATGGTTGCCTTCCGCCACAGGGGCCGTCGGAAGGGTATGTGGGGCTCCAAAGCTTTTAAAAACCAACGGGTGTCCACCTCGGCATAGAGTGGCAGAGTCACGGGAACGCTCGCGCACATATCCGCGACACCGTCAGTAACCAGTAAAGTAAAACACCAGTAAAACGCCAGCTAAGTTTTAAGAGTTTTGTTTATTACCTTGATAATGAGTATTTAAAATGGCATCGTGGACACTCGAGGCCATTTTCCCGAAGGTGTTGTTGTACCGCCGCAACAGACCGCTCAGGATCGTTATCTTCTAACCAAGCTGTATATTGTTCACATGTCAAGCCCTCGTGATTTGATGACCACTGAAATGAGACATCATGGAATATTACTTAATAATCCGCTAGCCGCGCATAATCCTACAACTTGTGTAGACCGGGCATCAATCGCCCAAGTCAAGAAACGTCGGGTGCGGGCAGAAGTGCGGACAGGTGACCTTTAGGGGCTATATTTCATGTGCTCTTCCTTCTTGCTTCATAGGGCATGTTTAAAAGTCGGTCCTACTTGTCTTCAATGGCAATCGTTAAACTTTGTCAGTATTAGTCAGTTTACAAAATAAAAACTTACCGGTTTTCTGCAAGTAGCACAACTGATTGATTTACATTCTGGGCAACGTAATTTCTTTTGCTTGGGATGAACAAAGAATCCTGACGAACATTCTACGCACCATCTAAAATTTGGATCTCTTGCTAAAGTTCTGTCTCTCAACTGAAATAAAGACACAATTTGTTAAAGTATTTATCATACCCATTTAAGTATCAAGTGATTGATTACTATAATTTGCCCATTACCTTTCTCTGAAACAATTCATGCAGATCAGGGTCTAGCAGAGTTTTAAGTTGTATGTCAAGATGCGCAAAGTACTCGAGCCAAGAATCTTCGGGAATGCTTTCTAATTCCGGTTCCTTACAATATGGGCATACACAATCTGCAATACTGCGCTCTGATATTTGCACTGTGAAGTATAGTCGAGCGCATTCACGACAGCATCGATGCGTACAACGGAGCATTGATACCATCTGCAAAAATACCAACAGGAAATGTAAACATCTGCTTGTTCTTTTCAAATTGTCATGCAAGTTATAATACTGCAAACTTAATTTAGGTACCTCATGTTCTGGGACTCTTGAGGCGCACAGTTCACAGTCTTGCTGCAAATAGGCTAGCGCGGTAGTAAGATCTGTACATTCCAGTGCAGCTAGGAGCGCAGCGGGCGGATCTGTCCCTCGAGATATTAATTCTACCGCCAATTGAGCTTGTTCCCAGTTTTCTGTTGCACCCTCGGCTAGTAACATCCGTGCTTGTCTCTAGGAAATATAACTTTATTAAAAATAGAAAGTTGTTATTTTTTAAGATGTTAAAAAAATGATTCGAAATAATTACCTCGGGCGAGCCTTCTGGCAGCTGTACGCGAGCTAAGTCAATAAATTGACCTGATATGCGGCGCAATGTAATCGGTTGAGGGGTAGACGGTGTTGGCGCAGGTTCTGATTCTTGTACTGGTTTTACTGTTTTCTGGTCGTATTCGTCAGAATCACTGTCAGTCCATTCGTCTTCAGTTCTACACGTTTCTCGAAAGAAATTCTCCTTCTTTTCTATTTGTCCAGTGGATTCTGGCGACGACGTTTCCTGGGGTTTTTGGATAGTTAAAGGGGGCAGGGGTGCAGGTTTTTTCTTGCTTAAAGTTGATGACGTTGTTGCTTTAACTTCGGGAGTAATTAGTGCAGTTTTTATTTGCCGACTATTGAACAATTGATTTTGAAGTTGCTTTACATGTCCACTTTGTACGTTTCCAAAATGAGATTTTGGAGGTACAGGCGCAGGATATTGTTTTATAGAACCTCGTCGAACAGGTACTTTCGAAGCTATGACTTTAGTTACACTTTTATCACTTTTTGTTTTACTATTCTGTATTGACTTTATAAGTTTTGGAATATTTGATTTATTTAAGTTTTTATTCGGTTTATTGTCTTCGTTCGATATAGAAGAAGAATCTTTTGAAACTGTATTGTTAGGTTCTGTTTGATCATGTTGTGTCTCTGAATGACTCTCTATTGATGTAGTGTTTTTGTCTTCTACAGTTTGTTCTCTATTTAGGGTGTCATCGTTTCTCATCGGTTCAGTATGGTCAGTCACAGTCTGGTGGCTCGGTTCATCTATTAAGGAAACGGATGTATTTGGAGTTGCGTTATGATTCTCCAATTCTTCCGGCTGCTTAACTTCATTATTATTTGATAATGTATTGTCATCTATATTAAAATCAGTAGAATCTTTCTGTAGAACGATATTATCATTATCTTCTGATATATCAGAATCTTCATCCAAAGAGTCATCTACATCCGTAACAGTAGCGACTAAAGTCTTTGGCTTAGTTTCTGATATAAATAATTGTGTCGGAATTTCAGGATTATAGGGAGTCATGATTATATTATGTTGTTCTATATTACTTATAGTAGCATTTAGTGGTACTAGCTTTTTTTCAGATATTAAAACCTTTGTGGGAAATTCTGGATTGTAGTTGGTCATATTCAGACTGTGTTTGATTACAATTGTTTTAGGTTTTGCTGATAGATTCGGAATTTTCGATTTTTCAGTTTCCGAACTATTATGCGTTACAATTTCGTTTTTGCGATTATTTAATTGTTCATAAATTTCATCGAATGAATTAACGGCATCAAATAAATTGTTATTCAAATCTTGCCTTCTTTCTTTTGTATCATTTACTTCTAACGAAAAAGTGTGTTCTTCCTGTAAGCTTTTTGCTATAGAATCTAAAATTTCTATGTTTGTCTGCTTAAAATCTTCAATTTGGTTATCTAAATGATCCATTGCTTCCTCGAATTGTTCATTGTCTTCTGAGCTTGTTCTGTTAATTACAACTGGTTGGTGTTCGGAATGCTGATTAGTTTCTTCATCACTACTGGTTATTTCTTTATCATTTGAACTTAAATCATCGGATTCATTTTGACTATCACTGTATTTAGAATCTTCATCGGAAGCAAAATTACTTTCATTCGAACTAATATCTTCTTCACTACGCGATTTACTTCGTCCATGTAAAGAATTGATATCGGAATGAATTTCATTTTTCATTTGTTGAATAAGTTTAGCAGTATTGTCAACCATATCTCGTAGATCTTTAGACTTTTCTTCTTCTCGCTCATTAGTATTTACATTAGATTTTTTACCATATTTTGAACTGTGATTTTGCGGTACATATGGGTCAGGGCTTTGTAATAAATGTCGATTAATCAATGGGCTGCTATTGGTTGTGTTGTTAGAAGCAGGTAACGTACTATTAATTTCTCTTGTAGCATCATTTATAGAATCAGTCTTTTTATTTTTTTGAACAGATTTATTTAATGACTTAATTTTTCCTAGTTTATTACCTAAATTATTATTGTCTTCATTTGTTTTGTTTTCACGTATAGGCTTAAAATTAGAGTATTTAATAATTTGTGTTTCAGAAGAACTTGCTTGTTTATCAACGTTTGGCAATGGACTTGATCGTGTTAATTCATTGTACGCATCTATAAAATCATTTTCAAAGTGTGTGAAATCTAGTGAGTTACTTTTATTTTCTGAGACATTATTATTTGTTAGTACATTCTCTTTTGTTGGATTTGTAATGGATACATTTGACAGTAAACCTTTTAAAAGTAAATTTTCATCAATCGATGGAATCCCAGCTTGCAAAAGAAGTATCTTTAATTTTTCAGCTATATCAACTTGATTATTTGCAGAATTTCCATTACTTGGTGTTGTGGTGTTACTTTGAACGTTGGAATAATTATCAACGATATCTTTATTACTTGTCGTATTTACATTACTTAAATCATTTGGATTAATAGTAGCATTTGAATATTCATCATATAATAGCTGTTGTTCACTTTCATAGGATTTTTTATAATCAATATCCAGCGGTAAATACATCCAGTCGTCGTCTTGAAATTTGTTTGTCGTCGGTACTTCGAATTCATCTGAACTCTCTTCTGCTGAAATGTAAATGTGACTGTTATGATGACGATATGGCGAAATTATGATATGTTAATGTTTTGTTCTGTCGTTCAGATTACCGCGAGTGCGGTGTGTGCGGCCGACAGCGCGCGATGGCGGCGCCGCGTCATCGTCTGCACCGTTTGGCGAGCCCCACACGTGTCCGCGCAAGCGGCCGTCTTCACTTATCCTGACATCTTCAGTCTGAAAAAAGAAATAATATTGTAACTTATTTTCTGTATGATTTATTGCACTGATTCTTGTTTAATTTCAGTGGCTTTAATTTTTTTATGTCATTACTATTATTTTTTCCATTATAAACGGAGTCGACTGTATAAGCCTGCTGTAATTCAACACATATTTTTACAGTAAATGAGTTTAGATTAGTAACAGTAAATGAGTCCATAGAATTCCATGGCTGGCGTGGTGGACTATCGTCTAATCATTTTCATTCTGAGTAGGATAGTAATGAGTTGATGATAAGTTTACCTGTCGGCGACTTCTTTCGACACACTCGGTGACAGCTGGCCACATGGCGCCACGGTGGCGTGCGAGGGCCGCGCGCGCCTCCAACTCCGTGACTACTGCAGTTGGCGCCAGTCGGGCCGCAGCGGCTCGTACTCCCGCACACAAGCTGGGCCAGCGCTCTTGCAGCCAAGAGAGTGGTGCCATCGGATTTTGAGCTAATGCTGCGTGCACTTCTGCAGCGCTGAAACCCATTCTTTCAGCTTCACTCATCAGTCGCGCCAACTCAAGCCCTCGTTCGGCTTCACGTTTGGCCCCAGCCCCGGCTAATGCTTCCAGTGACACGGCCCGGTTGCCAGAAAATGGCTCCGGAGAAGGTGCCTGAAATAATGATCATAACATTATAATAATGCATTTTCAGTTCTCGTGTACCAAGTGACTTTACCAGGTGATGCTATAGACTATGTCATGGTTAACTAATTTTAGGAAAGCTTACTTTTTAAAAATGAATTCTGTTATTGTTAATTTTTAGGAATGATTTTTTTCTGGGCAACTGTGCTTTTCTGGGCAACACAGAATTTCAATTAATCAAATCTATACAGTATAGTATAAAGAAACACAACAAATAAAGAAACTGACAACATGACACATTTATATAACAGTACGGATAATTATGTACTTCAGAGCCGTAGAGGCTAGCACGGCGTACGGGGCGCGCGCGGCGCAGGTCGAGGTGCGAGGCGCGACGCGTGAGGCGCGTGAGTCGGCGGCGCTCGCCCCCGCTCCAGTCTGCGTCCGCGTCGGCCGCCGGGCTGCTATCGCGCACTTCGGGGCCCTCTCGCCATTCCCAGCGTCCGCCGCCGCTGGTGCGTCCGCTGCGGACGCTTCGCTCGCTTTCCTGGACGAAGTTTCCATTACTTATTGGCTATACCCGTGATTTACAAGAAAAGTGCAAAATATATATTTGTGTAATACCATAGACAAACACGATCCCAGATGTTTTCTCAAAAAAAGAGATAAAATAAAAAAAAGGAATTCCAGAGCAAATCCACAATTTATTTACTGTTTCTTTTCATTAGGAAAATTCTCTCTGTAATAAAAAATAAATCTTCTTTTCAAAATGAAGTAAAAATACACTGTGCAGCAGACGCAATCAAGTCCTAAACGTTATCTGTCATGTGCAAACAATCCTGAAGCATTTGGATGTTTTATCCAAAATTATTTCAGTGTCCAAGACCAAACATGGCTTCTACAGAGTTCGTGCACGCCCATCCCTCTACCAAGTATGATAATAGAGTGAAAAATATAAACATAATCGTATGAAAATATCAGAATATTATCCCAATTATATAAAATGGTTAAATGTTATCATTTCTACACTAAGTATCTTTGCTTGTGAAAAAAAAATACCCGTGTATCACTGGATAGCGAGTGCCGACTGTGGGACCGCTCGCGTCCCGCTTCATCACGAAAACGCCTTCGCGGCCGTGACCGTGATGCAGACGGT
Organism: Phocides pigmalion okeechobee; assembly: GCA_018251015.1. Lineage (NCBI taxonomy): Eukaryota > Metazoa > Arthropoda > Insecta > Lepidoptera > Hesperiidae > Phocides > Phocides pigmalion. The sequence continues at coordinate 13,158 of DWON01000544.1, forward strand.
GCGCGTTCCCAACTACTTGGCATTTCATACGTCTGCAAGAATGTACCAAATATTGTAATATTACAAAGTAGTATAAATATTCGGGGATACCTCGAGACTCGTAGTCACTAGCTATTTATTCGTTTGTAACACGTAGGTGTAGTATGTTTAACGTAGGAATTCCTTATGTTGTTATACCTAAACATGACACGATAGAGACTTAAATAAAAACCAAATTCTCAGTCACTAAGTACAGGCCACAAAGAATCAACGTGTGGCGCGGACCGGATGAGTTGGAGGCATCTTTTTCTTTATAATTTTATCTTCTCTATTATATATGACTAAAAATGTTGATAAAAGTCGTGTGGGGTTTGCTCGTGGTCGACATCGCGTCATCTAGTAAGTATGCAAGAAATATCGAAAAATCTTTATTAAATATACAATACTTTGTTAAAATATACTCTCACATTTTGTATAAAAATTAGCCACATACGAAATAGGTACCTACTTATAGTATATTGATATTAGTGTTACCTGAGTAGATATGCTCTGAGGTGGAGGCGAAGTCCCAGTGTTGGATACGTTTGCCCGATTAGATGTGGAAGATAATATCTTTTCAGTGACATTCTGCCGAGGTGGGGACGTTCGAGCTGATCTGTTCTGGTTATACGTTGTAGCTTGAATAGACGTGTGTTGTCTTGTAGTGGACATCTCTCGAGGTGGCGAGGGACCTACGGATATGCTGTTTTTCGTAGGTGAAACTTGTTGGGATAAAACCGCACGGTAGGGAGAAGCTCTAATTAATTTGTCTGGCTCTTGATTTTGGACTATGCTCTGATTCTTGTTCACCATTTCTTTTGGCGGTGAAGGACCAACAGCTATATCATGTCGCACACGAGGCTCGAAAGTTTCATTAGCAACGTCTTTTGAAGGTGTCGCCAATCTATTTGGTAACCTTTTGCTTAATTTTTCTTCTCTTGGTGGCGATGGTCCACAACCTGTTGATATTTTCTCCTTAGAGCTTTGGGGCTTTACAGCATCTGGAAGTATATTATATTTTTTGTTACTTATTAGATATCTTTAAACGTTACCAATCAAGACGTAGCCGTTACTGACCTTGTTTAGGCTGTTTTTCTATTGTTGTATGTGTCGGGATTGGCGAATTGTTTTCTGTGATCTTGAGTCTGTCCATTCCATTTTTAATACTGTCATTCGAGATAATTTTAGGAGTAATCGTCGGGGTTCGGCAGCACACTACACATACTCGGACCCCTGGCTCGTTGACGAATGTGCAGTGCTCACACTGCCAGGTTGCATCCGGTGGCGGTGGTGCAGGACCTAACGAATCCTCTTCATCCTTGTCTTGGTTTTGGATCGGTTTGCTACGACGATCCTTAGTCTGTTTGGAGTGTACCGATCTGGGGTAACTCTCGTCTTCGCTTTCGGAGTCAGCGTCGCTGGAGGGTAGGGGCGGGGGAGAAGGTGTGCGATGTTTGGGCCGCCGAGATGTGCGTGAACGCACACTCATAGCGGGTGACGCCGCGCGGGATCCGGCTCGGGACGCAGCGCGGGATGCAGTACGGCTTTCGGCTGATGAACAAAAAGAAACAGGTTCTACTTCAATTTTAACTTGTCAGTACACGCTTTCTGAGTATGCCTTTCTTTTGAATATCGAAAAAGGGTAAAAATTGATAAAATTTTGTTAATATGCTTGGATTGTCATCCATCATTTTGATGGCCCCTATCAAGGGCTTGTATTCCAATATCACTATGGCGTGGGCAGGTGGTTTGGAAAAGCCTTTCTTTCCACTCCATTGTTCCGTACTTCTTATATTTACTGCATTTAGTTAGATGCTGATTATAAAAGTTTCATATAGCTCTATACAAATACAATTATTAGGTATCTAGGAATAGCAATCTTGCCAATATTATGTTCGCTTTCGTAACTATTTGTATCTTGCTTGCAAGTTCTGTGTTCGTAATATCCCTAAGATTGTCGAATCAGATTGTAAATATTGTGTTAAATGGTATTATAAACCAATGAAACTATCCTTCTTTCACAAAATAGTCTTATTTTTTAGAGGCTAATTTATCACTGCTAATTGTTGAGTAAAGAAGTTTATCCTCTCAAATTTCAAATTGATGTCAAATTGATGCGAAACTTGGGATACAATTGTGCGATTAACTTGTTTGAATAGCTTATACTAATATTATGGCTAATGTCCGCGTGTTACTACTGTTCGAACGTTAATGAAAACATGATTACTAAGACAAAGTTTTGATTTGGTTAGCAAAAAATATATATAATATTTCAGGTAGCCAAATAGGATTATTTTTTATTTTTTTCTTTTAAATGGGTACCCGTAATATATATCATATAAAGAATAGCGATGCGCTATCTTAATTTTAAAATGTTCGTGCAAGTTGACTGACACAATAGGCACGAGTGACCTTTGGCTCGCGTTCTACGTGCCTGATTAGCCACAATTTTACTAGAGCTGAAATGTATATCTTTTTATCTTATGTTTTATTTATTTAACATACTTCTGCGATATGGTTGCGGGGTCTGTGGCGGATGCGGCGACATATGAGGATGTAGATGTGCAGCGTGAGGCGGGCAGCATGCAGGCCAACCGGGGGGCGCGGCCCACGGGTGGTCGAGCGCGGCGCAGCTCCCGTAGCGCCATGGCATGCCGGCGCAGTGAGCGCAACTGCCGGGCGTTCCGCTGGGCACTCCACCGAGCTCCATTACAGACGCTCCTCGCCGTAAAGGCCGACCCCAGCTCTGGCTCTGAACTGCTGCCGACATTTGTTCAGAGGGATCCCAAGGTTCTTGCATCCCATGTGGTGCTGCCACCTGTTAAGGATATGTTTTAAGTTTTTACATTAATTAAAGTAATTTGTATCACATTTTTATGTATATTATGTATCAAAACAAATTAATAAATGTTATTTAAGTATACATTTCAGAATCGTTTATTTGCTTATGATAAGTGTGCATTAACATGCTAGGACGTAACTCGTAGTATGTTTAGAAATTTGATGATTAACCAAGTGATCTTTATGTTGTCTTTGTATGTATTAGGTTGTCTTTGTTACCATCCCAACTCCCATATCTACACTATTTCACGAGAGAAGAAGAAAGGAAGCGAGACATTTAGAAAATATGTATAATTTCACGATTTACCATATTTGGTGACATGTTAAATCCTTGAAGTGATCCCCGTGGTCTTCCCCAAGCTGAGGTGAATTGTCCCATTGTAGCGCGGTCTTGTGTTTGGGGAACGGGAGACGTAGGGGGAAGCATGTTTGATGGCAAGTAAGGCATGCTTCCCACATGTGGAGAAGCGTTTGGCATCATATTAGGCTGGGGGTGCATCGGCATTGCTTGTGCAGCTCTTTGCGTTGCGAAGTGGTTGAGGTGCGGCAGTGTGGACGTCTGCGCGGGTAGAGTTCCAACAGACATCGCGCCAAGTGTCGTACGACGTGGGTCTAATGGAAGTGGCTTGGGGCTCGCGGTTGCTCTGTCGCTGCCAGTCTTCAATAAATAAAATAATTATTTTTATTATGTAATATCTTTACAATGATGAAAAAAGACTAATTATAACAAAAGCCTAACCTAAACAATCTAACGGGAGTCCGTGTCCATGCGGCATGGTTCCAAGAACACTAGCTGCATTCTCTTATTGAATAGCAATCGCAATTCTCTGCTCGAGATATGAACCAGCGTCACCGGCGGCGTCGATCATACGTGTATTATGTGTTCGAAAATTTTTATTTCACGCTGTCCCCACGGGCCAAAGGTTTGCTTATGAACAACGTTGGGTGAGGTTGGAAGTTGAATGGGTGAACGCAAGTTGTAGTTTTATGTGCTAATTCGTGCTACTGAAGGCACACTGAGCAGTCGGTCCTAATTTTTATCCATAAATATCTTTCATTAAGCATTGGCGGTCTGAAAATATCTGACGTAGACTTAAAGTAGATGATAATTAATTTTCAGAAAATCAGGAGTACGTGCCACGGATTCGAAACCCAAACGAGCTGTAAAAATCTTACCACTAGGCTATCATTGCTTCATTGTTGCTTAATAAACACGAATTGTTTAAATATAAAAACACGTTTAATTTATAAATGGAATGGTATTTAAATGCGTAGTTTATTACGCTCAGCTATTTTCAGTTGTTCCTTGGCACTTAACACGCTTTGTAAGCTTTGCAAACTTTATTTTATTATTATGGTTTCATTTACCTTATGTCTCCGTGGTGGCGGGACGGGCGCTGCGGCTTTGGGCGGCAGTGGAGGTCGTTCATCTCGGAGTTGGGCTTGGGAGAGTGCCTGTTTTTACGAAATTTGTATATTTAATATCTTATGGGTTTATCCTTATTACTCTATGTCTTATCTGTTATTGTTATTCATTGTCCTATTTCAATTTTATTATATTGTACACATATATTCACGGTTCCATAAAGTATACATAAATCATAAATAAATACAATACTAGTAAGACTGCATTCTATATTCATGACATTATTAATAGGTATATGTACATTATAAAAAGTTTTGCTTTTGGGCAGTTCGCCAATAATTTGGCGATGTTACCTCTTATTAGAAGTGTCCTACGTGTTTGCCACATGGTTAAGGTAAGGTATAATATTAATAGGTACTTGCTGTAATAATGTAAATAAATCAATATATATACAAAATATGACGATTAAACAGAATATGAACATAGAATGTGAATGTTTGAGTAACTGTTTTTAACAATAATAATGTTGTATCCTCCTAAAGCACCATATATTTCTACAGATTCTAACTGTTACGTGACTTTTTTCCGTTGTAGGCGACATTACAAATGACAGTGTTACTACAACTTGTTCTAATCACGACTCCCTTGATGTTTGTCTGTCACAGTATTATCATCAAATGTGAGATCTACTTCATAGATTCTCTTTTTATTCATATTTATCTGCAAAATATTAGGCCATTTATTGAGGCCATTTAACATGTACGCTGCGTGTACTTCCAGAACATATATTATGTAGATCTATCCAGTCAATCAACACATCTAATTTCTAGACTACTCAGCTAATGACCATGTGTTTAATGCTAATTCGTTTTTAAGTAAAACGCTTGTGACATACGGATAGACGGAAATGAAAAAAATTAAGGGTTCCTTTTTCGTGATTTGACTACAAAATTTAACACAGTATAATTAGATGTGTCTGGTAGAATGGAGGTGAGATATGGACCTGTCGCTGATGGTGTCTGCGCTTGGGATGTCGGTGATACATGTCATCGCAAGAGGCGCACAGTGCACGGCGACCACATTCGGTGCACCGCACGCGTGCTCCGCCACCGCCGCAGAGACCGCAAGACGCGCCCGCCTCCAAGGGGTGATCTGAGGAATTGATATTACGTATTTGTAACGTACTCTATAAAATTCATCATCTTTTACATAGACTTTAAACAGATTTTTACAGAGATATAAAATTTATATTATCTGGAATAGTGAGAGTTCTATATACCTTAGGATGTGAATGACCGATATGATGCGATGGGTGTCAATGACTTAATATCAGATATCCTGCGAGCTTGTCCGCTACTATACTATTCTCAAATAAAAAATAACCTTATTTATCACTTGCATGCTTACGAAATGCAGCTTGAAATATTTTATGTTCTATTGTGAAATTCTTTTGAATAGTAACAAACACATAAAGAATAACTTTGTGAGGATGCCTGCGTCCCTGAGACTATTCTCCGAAAGTCCTTAGAGGTGTGCTAAGTCTACCAATCCAATCCATACTTAGTTAGCATTGGGAAGCATGACATTCATTACCTGCAAATTTTAATTTTTAATGGACAACCGTGTCCAGTAATGAAACAGTAATGGGTTTATCATGATGATGATTTGATTCGTAGAAATTCTCTAAGGTCTAAACTTACTAGTGGGCGGCCTAGGCGGTGGCGGCGGCGGCGGCTGTAGCTTGGCATTGACGTACTGCTCGGAGGGGAACTCCACCACTTCATAATCGGGTTCCGGCTTGGAGATCGGCGTGCGCGGTGCTGGAGACCGCAGCGCCAATGTGGGCGTGCTCGGGGCGGCTGTACGCTGCTCCCGACCGCGGTTCTTCAACATCTGAAGATGGTAGAAATGATTGACGTTCGGCTGACACTGTACTATCACCACACCATTTTCTCTTGTACCTATGCTGATGTATTATTATTTTTTGTAATTGGTAAACTAAAGTAGATTCATTTTTTCTAGGCGTTCCATATTAAATTTCAGGCATTGGTATGCATGTGCGGATCATCTTCGGATAGTATATCTTTTCCACATAGTTTCCACAAGATGGCTTTTAATTTTTGTTTGACATTGAATTTCTAAATCTTGTGGTTTTTACAAACACTGATCCATAGTCTTGTATCTACAATTTATCAAAATTGCTAAATGTTGGTCCTAATTTATTATAACATTGAATACATACCTAATTACTTAGGTAATTATTTAATTAACGTAATAAAATAATAACAAACTATATACATACATAAATATGTATGTATATAGTTTATTACGTTTGTTGATTGATAAAATATATTAGCTGTAGTATAACAGGTTTAGTTATCTTATACTCATGTAGAAAAATTAAGGGTAAGAACGTATTATTAAAAAATAATATAGGACTTCTAATCATAACAAATACATTTCTCTGTTACTAATAACTTTATATGCAAGTTGTATTTTTGTTTTTGTTGATCGTATACCTTCAAATTTGCATCCTATGTTACATTGCCGGCTACACTATGAAGGTAGGCGACCATCTCAATCCTCAGGAGTAGCAACATACCTAGGTTCGAGCTCAGATAAGATTTCAGTCGTTTTTGAGGATGGACGTCGATGTCTATGGGCTGCGTCGACTTAACATCAGGTGGTTTGCATGCTCGTTTGCTACTCTTCCCACTTAAAGAAAATTCAAGTGGAAATGAACATATTATTAATGTTCTTTTAAACCACCCGCTTAAGTTTATCTTTACATCTATCTATATATGCATAGATAATATAATCATAGCATATTGATGTCCTTTGTAAATTAAAATTTTATTTTATTATTTTTAATAGAAGTGAATGTTTGTATTAATTTTGTGCTTTCATTAGAATGCATACAAAATAAACGCTGAAATACCGACTTCAGGTATTTGGAACGTGGCCTACTGTTTTTCGTGAGACATTTACCTAGTTTCTTGACATTACCAACTCGAGCCAGATTTCCGGTACTGTCATTCACACTTTGTTAGGAATGTATTGAATAAGACTTTATCGTAGTTATGAATATACAGGTACAAATATATGAAAACCGTTTTGTGATATTTTTTGCTAAATAAGGGAGAGTACAGATGGGGACCGATTTGACTCTTAAAATAAATAGTCACTAATATCAGAGGATTTCGACACGATCGTTCTGCGGGTAGAACGAGATTATTATTTGGCTCTTTTCTGACCACTTACATCTAATTGTAGTTGATTATAATAATGTTTATTACCAAAAAATTTATAAAAAAAACTTTATGCATGGATATTGAATGAGCCAGGCCATATAGATCATAAATACATATGTATGTAAACAAAGGTGCGTTAGTGTTTATTTTATGGATATATATAATTTTGCAGTGTCTTCAAATTTCGTTTAAATGGTTCGTGAATAATATTCTCTTTATATATATGCAGAAACTTTGCAGAGATGTATGCGTAACGTAAAGAACTGCATTTGTTCCGAACTTTACGTATAGAACTAAATCCGAATTGTTGTGGGCGTTACCTTCGTGCAACTTTAGTACTTATTGCAACGGGAAACAAGTTCAGTTGCTGAAGTTTCTGAGTGGTATATACATTTACAAGTAATAATAGAGTATTATCATGTGCAAACGAAACAGCAGCTGTGACCGGGCTAGAACGGGCGGTGCCGCGTCGCCGACGCTTCGTCGACCCATTTATTTCGCCTCTCATATCCCAAAATATCGAAGATATTTACCTATTTATTTATATCGAGTGCATTGAACATATTTCGATGAAACATACATCTAGTTATTACACTGTGAATGAAAATTATTATAACATGGTATTTTAACATTGTTATTAACTTTTAATGACTAGATACTTACGGTATCCTTAAATTCACGGTTGCTTATTCAAAAACACTGGAACGAGCGACACTTTTAGCACGGAGCAAACATTACACGGCATAGTTAGAGGACTGCGGAATTATGCAATCGGGTATACGGGTATACGAAGAGTTCGGCACTCGCGTCACGCAGGAAGCAGCAGACGCGGCTGCTCACAGCGCGGCGGCGGGCACTCGCTAATCTTGCGCCCTATCCGGATGAAATTGACAGCGCGAAGACTCGTGCGCCGCCATCGCCTCTATTTCTGTCCGCGGCCGCGTTGCCCTGATTCCACTAAAATTACGACGCGTAGCTATTTCCGCACTAAACTCTATGCGCCCTCTCGGCGTTAAGCACCTTGGTACATCGCGAATTTGTTTCTCAAAGTTAATGATTAACCTACATATTTACTAGATATGAAATAAATGGACAGATATCTTAATATAATCTGGGACTCAGTGGTTAACCGTATGATGATCTTTACTTCCAACAACAATAAGAAATGTAGGTACGGTTTATTTTTCTTAAAATGGCTAGAGATCTTATACCCTGATTTCGGAACCGATTATAAGAACAATGCTTACTTTGCACATTTTTGATTTTATTTAATTTTTTTAGCATCTTAAATATTTTATAATAAATTACAAAGATGAAGAAATGGCTTCAGGATGAAACGTACAATTAAACTTCATATTATCTAACCAACCAATAAATTAAGCGATTAAATGAGAATGTACAGAAAACTAAATTTGACATATGATTGAGTTTCAAATGACTGAAAGCATTCGTGTTTATTTTACAGTATGGATATATTGCACAAATTTAAGGAAAATGGTTATTTTACAGCAGAATTGTACCATTTACTTTCAAAAAAGAAGTTGGTGGATGTTTCTGAAGAGGTTGCGTCGGTTATACTTATATTTTTCAGCATTCAAATTACTCGGGCTTATCAACAAATGACCACAGTTATACTTTGTCCTATGTAGTTTTACACTGATTAATTTGTTTTTCATAACCGGGAAAAATTAGAACCTACTTCACCGCGCTACTCAAATTCGTATTAGTGGATGTAGAGATGATATCTCTTGAGACGAATTATATTTTAAGTTAAGCCATTTCTTTTAGATCATTCCATCGGAGTATGCAAAAGAAATGAAAATGTCTACAGCGGATCGTTTGCAAACATTAAATCGGATATCTGTGGATAATATTACTAGCGGGGGAGCAAAGACTAACAAAATAGTGCTCTCATTTTCACCGCCCGTTATTGTTTTCCAAAATTTTAAGCCTAACGAAAAATATGTGGCTAAATTTTCTGTAAAAAACATAAGCAAGGTAAGTATGTAATAAAAAATTTTTTAGACTTTACGTATACGGTAGCCCAATAGCAACCTGAAAGCTCAAAGATAATAGCTGGGTGGGAGAGTAGATCAATAGCCTTAATCATAAGAGCCTTGTACATGTTTTAGCTAGTTTACTTTGTTTTGTCTTGCAAAATATTACCATAGGAAGAGGCAAGTTATTTAATAACTAAATTACTTCTATTACATATGATACGTTAGTAAGTGATATAAAATGGAGAATTCTACCGAGAAAGAGTATGTGGAGTCCCACGTTCGAAGTTTGCTACCTACTAAAGACTAACATAGGAAATAATCAAACAATCAATTCTAATATCAATTTCAGGCACCAACGTATATAAACATGGTGTTTAAGGAATCTTCTTTTTTCGTCATAAAAGCTTACGGAAGCCAGTTATTGTCCCGTTTGGCGCCAGGAATAAGCTTTAGTTTTACTGTAACATTTGAACCGGTTCAGTACGAAGATTATATTCATAAAGTGACATTTTACACTGACATAGATCAGTATGTATTACCAATAATAGGTAAGACGTTTCTTCTACCATTTAAATTCTTTGCTGGCACAAATTCGTTTTGCCATAAGCAGTATTTATGTGCGCGATTATTGTTGAAAATAAAACTTAAAGAATAAACAATTATATTCATTATCAATGTTTTTTTAGCAATGGGACCAAGACCGATACTTAATTTTCCTGACGAAATTATTATACCGAAGATACCCCTCAAAATAGAAAATCATGTGTTTTTTACCATTCATAATATTGGATTGGTGTCGGCTGGCTTTGCTCTAAACACTAGATGGTTAATACCGTTTATTCTTCGTTTATTTATTCTATATTCGATTTTGTATGTAACTAAAGCTGTAGTCGGCTAATTTATGATTTTCGTATTTTCAGTCCATTCTCAGTGCAACCTAAATCAGCATATTTACATCCTGATGAAAAAATAGAGATCAAAGTTAAATTCAAAACTATGCACTTAGGAGATAGTCGTGGTGTTATGTACGCAGTATTTGAAACCGGTATGCGCTTATCACAATTTAATTTGTAAAGAGTTAAATGATTGGGCATATATATGTATATATTCATACCTTTTATTTCAATTGTGTTGTTTAAAGGGGAAAACTTCCGTATAAATCTCTGCGGATCAACGCACACAGTCAGTGTTGAGCTAGAGAAGCAGGTTGTCAGATTTCTAGAAACGTACAATACAATGGTGCGACAACAGCTGTTCAAGATAACCAACAAGTCTAAACATCTTTTAACTTACATGTGTATGAAGAATGAAAGTGTTTTTTACGGTATTTATATATTAAGGGAACATGATGATACATAAATATTAAGGAGAGCGTAATGTAGAATTACCTTATGGGTTTTTTGAAATTTATACACCTTAGTACTAACGTGAACTAGTTTCTTCTAATTTACTAAGTTATCATTAGTTGTTTCATTGTGACAAATGGTTTTGAATAGCTTAGACAACAATAAAGAATTAGGTAGAAAGTTAATATTATCGCTTAATCCTTCATTTATCAAAACACAACTTTGTATTGTATCCTATATATATTTATATAAATATAAAATTGATCTGTTTCGTGTAATTCTGCATTGTGTGATTTATAATTAATTGTTTGTAAAATATCTTTGAATATTCCATAGATTTCGATGACAAAGTCAAACTGGCGACTGTATTCTATAATTTAAAAGAAACTGAATCGGCAAAATTTACGAAACTCTTACAATTCGACGTTTTGAGCAGTGACGAGCACGAAAGAGTGTATACACGAATATTCTTTGATGAAATACAGGCACTGATAGCCGACGATACGCTGCATTTTCAAAACATGCATTTTTCTATAACACCGATCGTTAGTCATTTTATTTTTTAAACAACTAGTTCGTGTAACATCATTAAGTAGTTTCTATTCATTATTTATGTATGCAGTAGTTGTTAAGTATATTCTCATAAAACATTTTGTAATTGATTATTAGCTTCTTTCCAGACTTCTTATTCATATAGATTTATAAATATGTGGTATGGCTTTGTTTTATCCTAAAATATTGATATATTGTGAAATTCTATATTTGTCTCACTCATTCGTAAGGAGAAAATAAAAAATTCCATAGTCATTGCTACAATGGAGTAAACTTATTTTACAGAAGGGAAAATTGTGGCCTGGTAAATCAACTGAGATAACTATAACATTTGCACCAAAAGAGATTGGTGAGTTTGAGGCGACGGTATATTTAGATATTGACGGAATAACAGATCGCGTTCCACTAAATCTAGTAGGAACATCTCTACCTCCTACGATATCACTGAATTTGGAGACTTTGGATATGGATTGCGTTTATATTAATAAAGTTTACAACTATGAGGTCGTTGCTATTAACAAAGGTACTTAAAATTGGAACTCACCGACTTGATTGTTCAATTATTATAATTATAAGTTATATTGTTTGATCATTCATTTATAATTCTATTATTTTAGGACACATAAACGGGGTCATAGTATATAAAGAGGTTCCACCACTGTTTGGAAGCGTCATAACATGTAATCCCCAAATGCATTGTTTACGACCTGAGGAAAAACAGATATTTGTAATTTCGTTTTGTAATTCTAATCAAGGACCTTATTTTGAAGAAATAAATTTTGTTATTCGAGACACAAAAGTTGTGTTAAAATTGTATTTGAAGTAAGAAAAATGTTTACTAATCGTCCTTAAGTAATTTAAAATCATATTATTATATTAAGTTATGGTGACGTTCATATTACTTTCAGGGGTGTAGTTATCTACCCATCTTTAACGTTTAGTATACCATGCTTAGATTTCGGTATGGTGAGTGTAGGTAAGACATTTTAAAATTTTTATTATGTATAAATTTATGTTTATGTATCGGCGAAAATATGAGTTTCTTTCAATGGTTTCAATGGTTTCAAAATAATAACATTTTATGAGTTATGTAAATGATAACAAATATTAATAAATAATGTCCGAGTTCGATATCTGTCCAGGTAGAATCAAAATCATAAATTTAGGTAAAACCCAGGGGCTTTATTATATATATATGTGTATTTATGACATCAATGATATGGAGGTTCTAATAGATTTATTTATTATAGGTGTCTCTAAAACTTTAGAAGTGGACGTTGTTAACGAATCCATAGTCCACGTAAATGGCTCGCTGAAAATATCATCTGATGGTCCCGAGATAAGCAGTATTACATTAACCGACTATGCGGTGGCAGAGAAACCTAAACCGCAAGTACCCCAGTGGCCCAGAGAGTTCAGCATCGAGCCTTACAAAATTAGTATTGAGCCCGAGTCTCGAATATCACTGAAGGTAAAACTCATGTAAATGTTTGTTTTTTACTCTGGTACTTCTGACTCTTAATGGTCTTGTAACCATAGCCGTCAAACACAAAAATTTGCTTATTGAAATTGAAATTAGGGAAGAATTATATTATCAATTGTAATTAGCATATTGTTGTACTTTAAAATAAGTAAATGTTTACATTATATTGTATTTATGACTGTATATAGTAAACTGTGTGCAGGTAACATTAACAGCAAATTTAACAAGAGCAAATCAGACTTCTTTGGAATTAGAATTAGAAAAATCGGACAGTCCTCCGATAACCCTTCCTGTTACATTTAACGCTATGGTCCCTGAAATTACTTCTGCTCCAGAAATTAATTTACGAGCTTGTTTCTTGGATTTTACGTACCATCATGAAATCTATGTCAATTGTAATGATTTTCGAGGATATTTTACCATTGAAGAACCAGAGGTATGTTTGAAGACCTGTTAATCATGGTTACGAGGTTAATTATGATGATGAAAAAAGCGATCACAAGTCGAGCTCAAAACTGTACGAATTTTTGTTGGTTATTAGGAAGAATCAACCCTCGAAGTGGAAGTTGGTGTAAAAGAGGGCATGATAGAGCCGAATAGCACATTGTGCTTACCAGTAAGCATCAAGACTATCGTTCTTGGTGTACAAGAATATTCTGTAAGGTAAACTTATAATAAATACATTTCGTTTAAAATTATTTGATTTCATCTATACAATAACTTTTGGAGGCCCAGCTGGAGACAAAAATACAGAGATAAACGTACTCTAATAGTTACTATATCGACCAGTGTATATATTTCCTGTATTCTCCAAAAACAATGTAGGCTTTTTCAGGTTATTTGAAATAATCAATTAAATATATAATATATACGACATAAGATGTACTTTTTTTTTTTTAATAGTTTTACTTTGTAGTTACTAATATTACTCGGATATGAAGTTCTACTTTTAGATGGTAGTGTTAATAATAAATGTAAAGAACTATCTTTTTAGTTGTATGTTATGACAACTATTACATTTTAGGATGCATCTTTTTGGATTGTCTAGCCCAGTCGAGATATGCCACATAACAGGCTGTGGAGTGCGTCCAATTGTCACGTGTAGTCCTACCGCTCTACATTGGGGACAAGTGAAACTTCTAAATAGGACGCATAAAATCCTAACTCTGTGCAATGACTCCCCCGTCAGAGTAAATTTTAAAGCCTCATTAGTAAGTAAATATTATATTTGTATTATGTACGTTAGTTTGTAAGTGTACGTTTAATGGCTCAAGTGAGAAACAGAGATACAGATGTTCTCAATTATGAAAATGAACTGTTCAATCTCATGATTCCGATTTCAATATCCAGATTTTAATAATATATTAACTTTAGCAAAACTATATCAATATATACATAAATATATAATAATGTGCCGCCAAAATAAAATACGAGAATATGTTTTAGGTAAATCGTGACGGAAGGTGGCTAATTAATCCGACAGAGGGCCACATAGAGCCGGAATCTGAGTCAGATGTATATGTTACACTTTACCTCATTGATGCCGACTCATACACAAACAAAGCTGTGATCCAATTGGAGAAAGTGAAAGATATTGTTCGTTTTACTGTTATTTTATTGAGTGTCTAATTAGCTTCCATGATTGAAATAGCATAGAAATAGATGTATCTTGCAAGTTTAAATTCAATAATGTTTGTCAAAAAACAGTCAAATATCGTGTAGGTATGCATTTGTAACTGCAAATTTGCAAAAAATATTTAAAAGTTAATTGAAACATGTAGTATATATGTAAATAGTATAGAGCTAGTTTTCATAATGTGACAAGATATTCAATAATTTTGTCAAATGCATAACTTTTAGTTAGAAAATCAATCAATATTTGATTCTTGTTTCTATAATATTCACAAAGTGCACATCTATTAATATATTGCTACATGAGCGAAATTATTAATCGTTAAGCTTTGAATATTTATTCTGTAATGATATTTAATTCTATCTATCTATTTATAGCTTGTACCACTTTCTGCAACTGGTATAGGAACCAGTATATTAATCGGAGAGTTCAGAGATAAAGTGGTTATAGGAAGGCATTTCACTAAAATTCCGCTAAATCATAAAGTCATCATGGAGAATTGTGGAACCCGGATGCATGTTTTAGAATGGAGCGAACATTATAAAGCGCCTAAAACTAAACAGAGTACAGCGTATGTGAATAATATTAAAATTCTTATGAAAAATTAATTTATCTAACTGTTTGGTCATTCTGTGCAATATATTTTCCAGAGGATTTTTTAATTTGGATCCTAAAGTCTTTAAAATGGCAGCAGGTGAAAAGGTTGAATTGACTATAACAGGACTGTCCTATAAAGTATCTACTGTAAAAGAGATGTGGTATTTAGTTGGTAGTGTGGAAGGTATTAACAAGAAAGAACTGTTGTTGGAGTGCCAAGTCATAGCTGAATTTGTTGATCCCAAAATAGAAGTATCTACTACTGTTCTAGATTTTCAGTATGATTTCGGACCTTATAGCGAATTTTATAAACTAACAGGTATTTACATGTGACCTTAAAAAGTGCTGTATTTTAAATGATTATTTATTATAAAAGAAGGGGAATTCTTCGGAGAATAATATACGATGTGTGTTAAAATCATACATGTTGTCGTTAACTACAATATGAAAAAATGTTGATCGTGTTCACCGCCTGAATTATCTCTGCATTTCCTATGCATTAGTATATTAATGATTAATTTAATTAATATTTAATATTATTTGAGGCTTTTCCTTTTATTAGCATGAAATTGATTTTTACTTGCCATAACTATCGTTGCAGATATTTTGACAATTAAAAATGTGTCAAAACTACCTTTGGATTTTGAAATATGCGTGAAACCTCCATTTGCCATTATTCATAAAACCAGTACATATAAGATTCCACCTCATGAAGAAAATTTATGTGGTTGTATTTGCTATAAAGAAACTGACTTAAATTTACCAAATGTATTCAGTGAGTTCGGCGCACAGCGCTCCAAACAGTTTATAGATTATTTGACGTTAAAACCAGTAGAACCCGCACAAAAGGGTCCTATCCAATTCTTCCAAGATATTAACAAAATCAAATTCGCTTTTAATATAACACACATAGTTGAGGAGCGTTTAGAAGATCAAGAAGTAATGAAAATACAAATTTTATTCGATACAACAAAGCATTTATCTTTAAAATCACGAGTTTACTGTGATTTGATGAAAGTAAAATTTAAGGGACATAAAAATAAGGTAAATAATCATATAAATCATTTAACAGCTTTAAAGGAATTTACTATTTATAAATAGTGTCATAAATATCGTAATTTTTAATAATTTTGTATTTCAGGATGCTATAAAATTGATAGGAAAAATTAACTTTCCAAA
This sequence comes from Phocides pigmalion okeechobee, assembly GCA_018251015.1. Classification (NCBI taxonomy): domain Eukaryota; kingdom Metazoa; phylum Arthropoda; class Insecta; order Lepidoptera; family Hesperiidae; genus Phocides; species Phocides pigmalion. Next base: position 29,424 of record DWON01000544.1, read on the forward strand.
TATTTGTATTTTATCACCGAAAGTAGATTTCCAGTGTATATTAAATGGGAGTATAGAAAGCAGAACTATTAAAATTCAGAATGTTACTCCTCTTTTAGCATGTTACAGATTTAATTGGAAGAAATATACAATAATTACGACAGTGAGTAATAGGGTTTTCTAAACGCAAGTTAACTGTTAAGCGATCTATATTTATGTACATAATAAAATTTTGCTCGCAGAAATAATATAAGCATATTTTTTACATATAAAATTAAATAATGTAAATATATTATACTTTAAATTATTATAGTATTATTGTCGTATATATGTAATTTCATTAAATGAAATAGAGTAAATTCTGAAGAAGGATCATAATAACTTATAATGTAGGTACTTACAAGTCAAACTAATCGAGATCTGTTCAAAATAAGCTTTAATATTGATTACTATTTTTAAAGGATAGCCAGTCAGTTCAAAAGGTTGAGGCAATTAATAAGAAGCCTACTGAATCGTCAACTATTGATACTGAGCCTAGTGGTAATATTTACTTATGGTCAGTCAATATTAGTCAGGACAGCAATTAAACCAATTACTTACTCATACTTAATTGTAGTTGCAGATCTTCATGAAATTATGGCATGTCGAACTCCTGCAGGATCAACAGCTGATAAATTACTAGAATTAGAGTGTGTACCAAAAGAAATAATAGCTACTTTACCAGAACCTACTACCTATTCTTTGACCCAAGACGAGGAAGAAGATTTTGAATATGTGAAGAAAAAAATGTTAAAAAAAATTACCCCATTGACAGATACGGAATATGATACTCAGTTCGAATGGATATCTAAATTTTCAAAATTATCAGAAAGATACTTGTGTATCAACGATATTTTGCAATTAACACCACATCGTGGATTACTGAAACCAAACGAAACTCAGTATATTCAAGTCATATTCAGACCAAAGCCTAATATAAATATTCGTGCAATTCTGGAATGTGAAGTATTAGGAGGTCCATCTGAATCGATAATAGTCACAGGACAAAGTTCCGATCTTATGTATAAAATTAATACCCAAAAGGTAAATTTTAAGATAAGGTCTTTTCATGAGAATGCAATAGAAAATTTAGTTATTACAAACACAGCGCAATTGCCGTTCGAATATAAAACATATCTTAATGAGCCCAAATCACAAAATGATCTCAATGGATGTATTCTAAATTTGATACCAGAAGAAAAAGCATTAGAACCAGAAGAGGAATTGGAAATGAAAATCGAAGTGAGACCAGGTATAACTGGATATTTTAATAGAGTATTTTTATTGGAAATTGGGCACCTGCCCTTTATACCAATAGAAGTGTTCGGATGGGGAGTAATACCTCAAGTTTACTTGTCTTTACCAAGACCAGAAATTATAGATGTAAGTTGAAAGTAAATGCTATTTTAATATTTTTAGTAACTAAATATTTTTTAATTACTATAGTATTTGAAGATTATCTGATTAATTTTTTTTTCATATAAAGCTTCATCCAGAATTGGGCTACAGGGCGATTCCCGAATTGACTTCAGAATACTTGGAATCAATAAGTGAATTATTTATGAAGGATAATTCTGAGCACTTAAATTCACCGTTAACAGAAAAGTGTTTTGAAGACTTAAGTTTTAATCATGAATGGCATATATGTTCATCTTGGGTATTATAATTAAAAATGTTATCAGTGTTCCAACTTCAAAAGGTATCAACAATTTAATTATATGGTTATATCTATGTTTAATTTTAGGATGGTTATCCCACAATAATTGATATCGAATTGGCGATAGAAAGGATGTTATTGGTAAATCACGTGAAAAAACATCCTGAAATACTAAGTATGTACACTGCTTCTACAAAAATGGGACCGATTTCTGGGTTTTACACCACACCTTATGTTATAGATTACGGTGTGATAATTACGGGGAGCACGGTAATTGATTTAAAATTATTAAATGTAAGAATAACATTATTAAAATTGCTTAATACACATGCATACTATGCTTTTCTGTTTTATAGGTACAATGTACAGTGGATATAATTAACTATGGTCCAATTGCTTCGAAGTTACATTTCGCAAAAGGTACAAATGTTCCTACATGGCTTGGACTAAAGCTATGCGGAAAATTAGGTCCAGGTGAAAAAGGAAAATTGGACGTGACGTTTTCACCTACATCTAATGACTTTACTGAATTGGAACAAAATGTTGCAACATCGTTTAATTTAGAGGTAATATTTAATTTTTCAGCATTAACTTAATACGTGTCTCATTATTTTTTTTTATGTGAGAAGAGTAGCAAACGAGCATGCAAACCACCTGATGTTAAGTAGTCACAGCCCATAGACATCCAC